>VWZW01003475.1:107502-175003 GCA_013397115.1 Edolisoma coerulescens
CGCGTCCCCCCCGCCCGCGGCCGGGAGCGGGCCGGGCGCCGGCAGCCCCTGAGCCGGGCGGGCCGCGGGAGGCCGCGCGCCGCCGGGGATGCGGCCGCGGGGCTCGGCTGAGAATGGAGACCGAGGGCTCGCCCGTCCCTGCGGCACCGTGCAGCGCCCGTGGAGACTGACCGGAGACTGACCTGGAGACTGACTCGGCCCCGTTTGGACTCGGTGGAACTGCGGTATCTTCTTTTCCCCCCGGTTTTTCCTCAAAAGGGAATTTTGTGGCTTCGTTTTCTTCCTCACCAGGGCTAGCTTCTCCCTTTGAACCCGCATTGAATTCCTGCGCTGTTTATGCCAGTCTGTTACCTATACAAGGATATTGGTGTCCAAAATTCCTCGCTATTTACAGGATCAGCTGGGAACAATACGAATTTAGAGGCTGTAATCCATTGTTGAAGTAAAAACAGTTTTGTTTAACGATGAGCATAAACTTATTTAAAATATGTGCAAGGTAAATTGACTTGTTTATTAAAATATTTTCCCAATATGAAAGTCTCTGTAACAAAGTATGTTCTCTTCGGTGGTGGGAGGAGGAATGCTGAACTGGAAGGGGTCTGAGTAGCAAAAATTTGGCCACTGCAGTGGGCAGCTGTGGTATATGATGTTGATTCATTTGTCATTGGTCTCTGTAGGTGAGGCTGGAGAAACCTCTGTACGTGCCTAAATCCTGCTAATTGTGGAAACGAAGCATTGGTGCTGGAAAGATTTGGTCTGTGCTGGCAGAGCAGGTGGAGCTGTGGCGGTGGGTGCTGGTGGGCTCTGAGCCCTCGTGTTGTACCCTCGT
Organism: Edolisoma coerulescens; assembly: GCA_013397115.1. NCBI lineage: Eukaryota > Metazoa > Chordata > Aves > Passeriformes > Campephagidae > Edolisoma > Edolisoma coerulescens. The sequence continues at coordinate 108,332 of VWZW01003475.1, forward strand.
GCTGCTGCCTGCGAGGGGTGGCAGCGCTTATGGATCGTCCCCGCACCTCGGGGGCATGCGGAACCAGGGTAGGTCTGGGCCAGGCGGCTGCTGGTGTGCCCTGGGAAGGCTCTCCTCCCAGCTCCATGGTTTCCGGCCCTGTGGTCCTCAGAAATCTTCTGTTCCTTGGTGAGCAGGGTGAAAAAATGGCTTTTAATGACTCTGGGATGTGGGATATCAACTAGGAAGCTGTAAGAGCCATGTTGTTCCAAGCTGCTGCTTTCCAGATGGATGGATTCAGCTGAATCTGTGAGGCTGCCAGGCTGTGCTGCATCCCTATGAAAGAATCACAGCAGTTCAGATTCCTTCTGCTGAGGGATACAAATGTGCTGTAACGTGGCGTACATATTTCAGTTGTGCAGATCACAAAGGTACCGTAAAATACGGCACTTGGCTGCTTGAAAAGAGCTGCTTCATATCAAAATCGGAGTTTGGGGCTGGTGGTTTCTTAAGGCTGCATTATCAGCTGGGCATTGCCTTTACAGCATCTGTGAAAAGTAGAACCAGGAGCAGAGGGCTTGCAGGGAGAAATGAGGTGAAAGAAGAGTGGTTTGTGATCTTCTTTTCACCTTCCTTTCCAGTTTCCTGGGGAGTGTGCAGGGAAGGTTGTGCATTGTTAGAACAGAAAGCTGGTGGGAAGGACAAAACAATCCCGCTTAGTCACTTTAGCCAAAATCATGGGATCACTGCCACCCTCCTGCGGGGCAGGTGGAAGAGCTGGAAGCACTGTGCCAGCAGACGGCTTCCCTGCAGCTGTCACCTCCCAGGCGGCTTCTCTGCTCTCCCAGTTCATCCAAGGGGGGAAGGCTGAGTGTCCCGGAGCAGCACTGGCTCCTTGCCCCACGGGTGTCTGTTCTGTGAATGGGTGATTTTGTTCCCTTGGTGGTTGTGCCTGCAGTGTGTTGATCCCTCTCTGTGGGGCTGCGCACGCCCACGGCAGTTCCGGGTCCTGGTGACAGCGATGCCGTTTGCGGGCCTTGGGATACACCTCTGGTTGTGGGGGAAAGTTCCTGCAGCTCCCCGAGGGAGGAAGAGTGACAGAGAAACCAGGCTCATTGTGGTGCCAGTTGAGTTTAGTCTGCTCCTTGGCTCGGGTGCTAAATTCAGAACCAGTTGGGAAGTGTCTCTGAGAAGGAGCTTGTGTTTCACTTGTAAAACCTTTGGAGATAAATAAAGCTGCGTGCAATGACTTGGATGCTGGGATTTCTCTGCTGGTAGCCTGCAGCTCGGAGCTGGTGACTCTGTAGTGGCTCCGAATGGTGCATCCAACATGTGCTGAGTGTCCAGGGCCTCCTGGCATCCTTCACTTTAACTACAATTGCTCTCAGAAGACTAATAGAGCCTGGCTGCGTGGCACAGAGGGGAGAGGAAGTGAATGGAATTAAATGGGCTGCGTGGCCCTCCTCCAACCTGTCGTGTAACTGCTGAGAGACACCTTGTACTCGGGAGCAGGAACAACCTAAAGCTCTTTACCTGGTTTGTGGTTTTGGTAGCAAAGGATCTCTGGGACAGAGACAGTGCTCAGATCCACTGGATCAAAGGGAACAGGCCCTTCACTGATGGCTGCCTCCCCTTCTGGTGCTAAAAATAGTTGATGAGCCAGTACGAGGATGGTTGTGGCTGTCTGCATTCCTGTAGGAAAGTGCAGGCTTGGTGAGTTCCCAGACTGTGTTTTTGCATCTTCTCCTCTGCTGACAAACAGATTTCAGTGAAATGCTGCTATTTCTGTACCTATTACAACTGGCTTTGGAGCATCCTGGGGCTTCACTCCGGTTGTACTGAGCGTGCCAGGGAGGGGAAGCTGCCCGGGGAAGATGCAGAAGGGTTGTAGGCTGCCGGCGTAATGCCCAGGGCGCTTTGGTGATTTCAGCAGCCTGGTTTTCCAGATCTTCTGTACCCATATTCTTCAGCTACAATCTTCTTCCCGATCCTTTTTCTAGCCAGGAATCGTAGCCCTCCAGAGGCAGATGTGTTCCCGCTGGGATGCTGTTGCCGGCCTGTGATGAGCTCGTTGCTGTGCTTCTTACTCTCGTCATGACAGACTGTCGAAGAAATCAGTGACTAAGTGCACTTTGCAAATACTCTAGTAACAAAAATGGCTCATCTGAACTCGTTTCTAGGTGTAAGCTAACTTAAAATTCAGGGCACTAGGGATTTCTTGAGAAGTAGATTGGCTGCAACAGATACTTGGACTGGGAATTTTTACATTATGTTGCTATTGTTGTACTGAGACAGTCATCTGCATCTCAACAGAATTGCTTTAGTGCCCTAAAATGGTGCAGTCACCAGTCTGGGGTAAAGCTGAGGTTTAAAAGGCAGATGGTTGCGTCGTCTGTTGTGTTACTTCAGCTCCAGTTCACCCTTTCCCTTCACTGCTCCTCAAAAAAATAAAATTCAGGTTCACTTAGTGTGATTGTATCAGGCAAGACAAGGCACAGGGTTGTGTGTTGCTTCCTAGGTAGAAATGACTGTAACCATGTGATTCAAGATGTTGATTCCTTGGAATTGCTGGGGAGGGTTATTCCCTTCACACAACTGCTGTCCTGCATGTCACCTGCCAACAGAGCTGTGCTGTATTCCTGGTGTGTGCACATCGGTGAGGAAGGGAGATGTCTGGATGAAGGAGATACTCAAATGTGAGTGAAATACCTTAAAGCCCTTTGCTTTCGTGATAGAAGGAGGTTGACAAGAGTCTCAGAACTTCTGACTCTGGGATGCTCCTGTAAAGGCATGATGGCTGTAAGCACATGGCTGGAATTCTGGCATCTGTGCTTCTATTTTTTTACTTCATTTTTTATTGATTAAACATGGTAATAATTTTGTAATGCAAACTTCTCCTCCAAGTTTTGAGTCTGTGTATCATTTAAGGCCCGAGTTCCAGATTTTTGTCCTCTGAGAGCCTTTAACAAATGGTGGCACGGGAAACAGCCTGTTTGTCCAAATCTCCTTGGGTCCCTTCTTGCACATAGATGCCTCTGGCTCACACCTATTTATCGACATCTAATACCTGCCCTCTGCCTGTGCACGCTGGTCTTGTTCCAATGAGCCCAGTTTGTCCAAGGAGAGCGTTTGGTGTAACTCACGTGCAGAGGGACCAGAAGGAAGGGAAATAGCAGGAAAGAGAGTTACTGGAGCATGTAATCTGCTCCAGCAGCTGGCTCACGTTTCCATCTCTAAAAGCTCTCTTTTCCCCGTGCGCATTCTCGTGTGGGCTCATCTGATGCAATGCACATCATCTTAATCCCAGATTCCTGTGCAGTATTTCTGACAGGGAATCTTGGCTTAATCCCTGAGCGTAGATGAAAAGCAGTTGTGTGGTGTAGTGATGATAACAAAATCAATGGCTGCTTCTGGGCATCAGGGATTTCCCTCGGAGAAGTCAAAGCTGATCTCGGTGGGCTGCTCAGGGGGGTGTTACCAACAGCTGGCTCTGAGTCCTGGAGCTGCTGGAGCACACAGAGAGGGGAATGGGGTAAGAAACAGCCATAGCTGAGCTGGAGCATGAAGCTAAGGAGATGAAGCTTGGCTTGTGGCTGTTCCACAGGTGTTCAGAGGCAGTTTTGGCCAGGTGCTGTGTCACTGCACTGGGATGGTGTGAGCAGGAATCGGCTGCAGACTTCCCAGTGTTGCCTGCCAGTGCCTGCGGAGCCTGGGAGCTGGTCGAGCTGCTGCTGTACAACCTTTCCAGGGAAGGCAGCAGGCAATGTCCTGAACTTCCCAGCAGTGCTGTATCCTGCTGCTGCTCTGAGTCTCTCATTGACTTGAAAAGCACTAATTGCTGTATTATGCACTTAAAATACAAAATTGATGGCTAAGTGCCAGTGCCCTCTGCCACTTGCAACCAGTTTATCTGGAGGGAGATTGGTGTGGAAAACCAGTGAAATTTTCTGTTATTTTTATGTCTAGAGGCTCTGTATTGGGCTTTACTGGTTAGTAGCCTGTGTGTATGCTCCTGCTGCAGGTAGTGGACTTGTTGAGGTAGGAATGGATAGCTGAACTGCTGTCAGGATTTTGTGTTACTGCCTCCTTCAGTAATTGCTCTGGAAACAAGTATCTCCAACTTTATCCAGAGGTATTTTTGTCCTTGGCTTGAAGTTTTTTAAATTAACCTCTTTATACAAGAGCTGACTCACTAGTCTGGGATCAATTCTGATAGTTTTAGCTACACAGTTGCTGTCTTGAAATTGATTGTAAATTTTTAAGGAAAAGAACAGTGTCTAGTGGCAAGCTGATCCTTCGGTTTGAAGGAAAAAGCATTCTGCCTGGGAATGCTGCTGCTTCCCTGGTGTCTGGAAAAGCTGGAACAACTTCCACCAAATCCCTGAACTACCAGCCACTGCTGGGAAGGAACAGGTACCTGTACAGGCAGGTGACTCTGAACTCTGCAAGCTGCCATTATATTTGCTTGCAAGAAGAGTGCAGTGGTGATGAAGTGGTGGCTTTGATGCCTCAATGAAAAAGTGATCCTCATCTTCCTGGCATTGCTGCAGGGAGCTTTTGTGGTGAAGAAGCTGAGCTAGCCCAGGAGTTCAGTGCTTCCCGAAGGAATCAGTGCTCTGAACTGGACCTGTTGTTCTAAAAAGCAGAGATTACTGATTCAATTTGAAAAACTCTACATTTGGAACTGAGAAACAGTAAGAAACAGGAGGTTTTTCCTCATTCCAACTTTTATTTCATATAAATAATCCCTCTACATCAGATTTGTCAACTTTTCAGTTTTTTCTCTCACCATAAAGAAGAAACAGCTAAGCCACAGTTGTCTGAAAAATCACAACCCAGGCAGCAAACAAAGTGCATCAAGCAAAGTGTTAATGAGCAGGAAAAAATACACTTAGAACAGGCACAACCTGTCCAGTCCCATCCCTGGAGCCTGGATCAGACTCAGTCCTTCCTGGGCATCATTACCTGCAAAGTCACTTGGAAGAAAGGAAAAAAAGGAGGGAATGGAGGACCAGTGATGGTTTTCCTTTCAGAATGGAGTCTAGGGCAGTAAGGCTTTTTATCTCTTCAACACAGTGCTGGACCAGGGCAATGTAAAATTCCTGCCTGGCCATGTGTCCGACTGCTCCTGGGGGGCAACAGCTCTTGAGCTGAGTGTTCCATGGACCATGAGGCAAGCTGGCTCCTGGGAAATGCTGGTAATGACTCAGTCTGACTGGACCAAGAGTGAGGTCAGAGACCTGATGTACAAAATAATAAATTAAAAAATCTAAACAATTGCAAGCAGGTTTTTGAGCCAGTCAGATAAGGAAAATCAGCCTTTAACAGTGATGGAGAAGCTCCAGGACCTGGAGTAGTTTTACAATCTTCTATTTATCTGTTCTTTTATCTGTTGGGTAAATCCAAATAAACCCAGTCTGGGCTTTGGTGGGGTGGAGATGTTTCTACTGATAAAACACAAAAGCTGCACGCTCTGTTTCTTGATAATACCTGGTGTGATGCCAGTAAAGTCTCCTGAATTTGGCACAAGGAGGAAATTCCCAGGCTTTTGCTTCATGATAGGTGTCACGGGTCTAAGTCACGTGGAAAACCAAATGTTTGTCTGTGCAAATATTAGTTTATTAAAGCAGCATAGAGTATTTCAGTCCACACGTGCCAACCTGATCTCCAGGGCAGTCTGCCAGCCTGGTCAGCCAACGTCCTGCAGGACATTCCAGGCAGTCTCCACACACACCTGTGCCACGGATGTTTACTCTGGCATCAAGTTTTAGAGCAGCACCTCGAAGTGAGGGTGATGCCCACTCTGCTCTGTCATTCAGAAGTCAGAAATTATGTTGTGTTATTCCTTGTGCCTTCTCAGTAACTGGTAGCTGTATTCCAGCTAGGTCCTAGCTTGCTGTAACTGGAAAGCCAAGCAGCTGGAATTTCTGCATGTTTGTGCTTGTAAATGCTCCTCCAGATCCTCCATTTGAAAGGTATCTTTAAGGCCAGGTCAGAAGTTCTGCAGGGCAGCTTAGAGAGGATTTCTGCCCTCTTATTCAAGCACAAGGCTATGGAAGGCACAACCAGGAAGGTGAAAATGTTTGATATGAAGTCTTGGACCTCCAGCTCCAGTTTGGCCTGGGTCCTGCTGCCAACTGCTTTGGGCAGTGTGGTGGAGGAGGAAGATTATTGTGCTGTCCCCCTCCTTGCTGTGCTGCAGGGATGCCCAGTTATCCTTGGGAAGGGGGCAGAGTTTGCTGAGCTATGCACACACCTGGTCACCCGAGCAGCCACCTTCCTTGGCACAAAGCACTGTCCTGACGTGCTCCTCAGCCTCTAAGAGGGGAGGAGAGCTGGAGGTTCTTCAAGGAGGAGGTGCTGGGGTTGATCTGTGCTTGTCAGAAGCGCTCCATCCATCCATCCATCCACCCTGCTCATGCCCCATGGCCCCTGCCACTACCATACACCTCTGCCAACACTTCAACCATGTGCAAACATCTAGTACAAAAGCTCTGAACACTACTTCTTCACCCGCCTACTGAGCTACACCCTAACACCTCACCCCTCTGCTTTGCCAGTCGCCTCTTCCTGCTGATCCAGTTGCTGGCACAGCCCCTGGCATGTGCAGGCCCCTCCAGCCTTTGGGGAAAAAATGGGGGGTGTGCCCAGAAACCCAAGCCGTAACTTTAAACAGAATTAGTCATTAAAGAAAATAAAGTGCATCCAGTAAACATTTCCTTGGCTTGCCACACAGTTGCAATATATGCCAAACAAAGAGATAAGTGATGTTCTCTGTAGGGTGGGAGTGTGTGCACCCTTCCCTTTGACATAGGGAAGGGGGATGCCAGAACTGTGGGTGGGGGTGGTGATGGGGAATGGTGCTGAAGGGCACTGGGCAAGTGCTGAAAGCTGATTTCATAGAAGGTAAAAGAGTGAGGACAAGCTTGCGCTCTTCTCCTCCACCGCCTCCAGCACGTTATCCTGTGAAACGAGAGCAGAGACAGCCGCGGGATTATCAGTCTCCAGGGAACTGCTGAGCTGTAAATTAAAATATCTGCTGAGTTCCACCCTGCCCTTCCTGCATGGCTCGGGCTGCTTGGGAGGTACCACTGGGGCATAACCCAGATACCTGCTGCCAAATCTGACAGGAGCAGTGGGGGCTCTGCAGCCCAGGGGATGAGCTGACTCTACCAGTCTGGATTAAACACTCTCAGTCCTCCACTGGGATGGATACGTCAACTTCACTCTTTCCTTATATCTCAGGAACAACAATTCTGACGCGTTCTTGTGTGTGCTGGTTCAGCACCTGGAGCACCAAGAGAAGGGGCTGACTTCAGGCAGGGCTTTGTGATCCTTCCTAGTGAACCTGGCCTGGGGTTGCAGCACTTGCTTACCCCAAAAGCAGAGGGTGGATCAGCTTTTCCTAATGAAAAACTATCCTATGAGTGGAGCCTGCTGTCCTAGAGCTGCTTCCAGACCCAGACATGCTGATTTTAATTGGGAAAGGCAGACTTTTTTGTTCTTTTCTAGTTGCCAGATGCTTGGGTGCTGCTCAGAATTGCTGAGCTGGCATTTTCCTGCATCCGTGTTTAAATCCATAGATCTGCCTTTTGCTGATGCAGATTTCAGCACCCGAAGCTCCCAAGAAAAGTCAGGGAGGGGGATATAAAAAAAAGAGATTAAATCCTGCAAAGGCAAGAGAGGCCACAAGAAGCTTGGCTTGCATAAAAAAGGAACCTCTCAAGGAATCATCTAAAGACACAGCCACAGATACTTAATAAGGAACTGCATTGAAACAGACCAGAGGTGCTGACACAACTGATGCTTTGTACAGCTGAGACGAGATTGTTGCTGGAGACTTAATTCCTTCTCTTGTCTGTGTGCAGCAGTGAGGACTGGCTGTGTCCTGCTGCCAAGGGGTGCTCAGTGCTGTGGCAGCACACTGGGATTTAACGGGACTGGGAAAGGCCAGAAGCAGACTGTCAGTAACACTTGGTGGTCCAGATATTGTAAAATAATCTGGTTTATGAGTCTGAGCTGACTCCAGCATGAGCTCTCCCTGTTGTGAATCTATTTGATCACTGATGCCTTCAGAAGGCTCTGTGTTTCAGTGCTGGGAGACAATTCCCTTCCCTGCTTTGCAGTATTATCCTTTCAATACAGACACCTTCTTCCCATGCATGAATGAGTCTTTACAGCCAAGACACTGGTGGGCTTTAAAGTCATTACTTCTCCTGGTAATTAGCCAGAGTGATTAGCCTTTCTCACATTTCCCACTGTGTCCTCTTTCCCGTATGTAACTCCAGGACCAGTGGGAGATTGAACAGCTCTGGGCTGGTTGTGAGCTGGGGCTCAGGACCACAGTGCCCCTGGGTGCTGCCCGGGCTTTGCCAGCAGAGTGGGAATTCTGTGCTGGCAGAATTCCCTCTTTGTGTCAGTGTCACAGGAGAGGACTGATGCAGATCGCTGCTGTCTGTCTCACACCTCCCAGCCTGGCTGGCTGGGGGATGTCACCGGGATGGCCTTCACAGCCAAGCCAACACCAAGCCCTTCTGGGACCTACTGGTTAGGCCCCACGTGATGGGGGGATGTGCAGAACTCCCTGAAGCTACAGCTGAACATAGCTGATGAAGGTCTGGGATAGCAGGAACAACTGCGGGATACGAGAACAGAGGTTCCTGGTGTTTGGAGTGGCAGCAGCTCGCCCATCAAAGCCCTGAGTTATGTTTAGACGCGTGAAGCTCTGGGAAGTGCCCCTCAGGATCAGCTGTGGTGAGCTTCCAAGTGCTCTGACAGGTAGCCACCTTTTCCTAATTTTCCCATATTTATTCCTGGGCTTCTCCAATACATTGCTCCCTGCCCCAGAATTGTGTTCTGGCTTGGATGTTTCTTCCCCTTTGCTGGTGTTCACTACCCACATATCTACAGAAATCACAATTCCACTGCTTTCTGCCTTCATTTGCCTAGACTAAACAACATTCTCTCAACAGCCCTGGAGTCCTTCCCTGTGTGTCCTTAGTCTCTTGCACCATTCTGACAGAATCCCTGTGTTTTCCAATGTTAACACTGTCCTCCCATGTTGTGCCATCACTCCAGAGGTATGGAGACAGCTGTGTCAAGTCCCACTCCCTGACTCTCCATGAAGACCAAGCTCTCCACTTAGGTGGTACTCAGAGGTGTTCTGGGAATTTGAAATGCCCATGGCATGATGGTGGGCTCCAGAGGGTGGTGTGGGCTGCAGGAAGGGCCAGGGAAGCTGATGCTATTCAAGACAAGCCCTTGACCTTGCCAATCCTAGGCCAACTCCCCAAACATACCAGCAGATGGTATCTTCCCGTCTCCCGAACCTCGAGGAAGCTGGCTGTTCTTCCGCAGCTCTGTAAATGTTTTGGGAAGTGCTGGTTTCTGCTTGTGCTGCTTCCTGCACCAACCTTGGGCACTGGTTTGCATCAGAGCTGACCTCTGCTGACCTCCTCCGCCCTGCAGCACTCAGGCCCTGCCTGCCCCACTCCTGTTTACGTCAGCCAGTGCTGCAAGGTCAGATCCCTGGAGCTGCTCTGGAAATCTACCCCCAGCTGCATTTTCTCTAAAGATGTTAAGATTAATTTTCTCAAGAGAATTCAGGGAAAAGCTTCTGTGGTTTTTGTGTATCGTTTACTTCTCTGGGTCTTGTTGGACATTCTCCAGGGATTCCAGTCCTGCACTTCGAGTAAATATTTATTCCTTGTTATTTGAAGCGAAGGATGAAAGCCCCACCACACTCTCTGCACAGCATCTCCCACTGATTTGAAGGTGCTGGAGATTTTTAGTGCCATAAATAGACGTTGGGAGGGGGAGCTGTGAAACCCACGTGGTGGCTGCACAGGGCTGTGGTTGTGCAGGAAGGGATGTGAGATCTGCATTTAATGTGAGTCGGACACGGGCCCCGCAGAGCCCCTGAGCAGGGCAGGGGGCCAGCATATCGTTATCACTGAATACAGATGTTTCCAGCTGTTACAGATACCTACTGAGCTCTGAAGTGGACTCAGGGCCCTATTACCAAACCATAGGAATCTCCATCGCTGAGATGAAAATGGACTACTCTAATTTATTGTTTCCTCTTAGTTGGTGTCTAATTAAAGTTATCCTGAGTGAGCAAAGTAGTCATTAATTCCTTCATCCTCTAATTCGGTGGGAATTTTGGTAGATTGGAGAGGCGTGGCTGGACAGTAATCTCCCACTATGTCCATCCAGGTGTTTCATAACATTCTCCTAAATGCTGTTCAAATTAGTTTCCCTCACTTGAAGGAATTTTAGTTCAAGCATAGAACCAGCTCCTGCTGGTTCTTGATGTTTTGTCTTTTTGAAATCACTATGACGCTTGCACTTCTCCCTGCCTTTTGTATGGATTGGATTATACAGAAAGTCTTTGTTAGCAGCTTAGCCACTTCATCCCTAAGCTCATTTGTACCTCTGGGAGGAATACTGAGCAACACCGGGGGACACATTGCTGTGCAGGGTCTGCAGAAAAGCTTCTGGAATCCGGAAAGGAACTTGGTGGGGGAATCTGCCTGCCTGGCTCCGAGCAGCTCGTTGCCTGAAGTGCCTGCTTATGGGACAGAGCTGCTGCCTCTGTGAAGGAGAGAGGCAGGAGGATCCTGAGAGCCACTCCCATGTTAGGCAAGCTGGCTTGTGTTCTGGAAATGCTCATCTCTGTTTAGTGTGATGTCCTGCTCTGCGCGACATTGCCTGGCAAAAACACACCTTGCAAAGAGCCCCTACCCTCTCTCCTTTCCCCTTCCTCCTAATTTCTACCTTACCTTTGTGCTTGTCATCCTTTGTTCCTTCTCCTGGCTTTGTATTTGCCTTGATGGAAGAAAATTGTTTGTTTGTGTAAAACCTGGAGCATTGCTCCATAACCGTCTCTGTTCTCCCTCCCTTCTGTTTGGTTCGTGGGCCTTTGCACCAGGAATCATCTCACCCTGTGTATTTATACACTGCCCTGCACATTAGTGTTACCATCCGTAATTCAAAGTGTAGCAGTCACAGATGTACTGGGAAGAGAATCCCACATACAATCAACCTTCTCCTAAGCTCTGCCCACAAGGTGGACCCCTGTGGCTTTGCAAGTGTTTTGGGGAAGGACCACACTGACCTCAAGTTGTGATCACCTCAGAGACAGAAATAAGCTCATCCCCCTGAGGTTATTCCTCCCATCCTTTCTAGGGTCATCATTTCCCAGGTATAGTTCAGTATGTGCCCTAACTAATGTGTGTCATCAACCAACCTCAGCAGCCCAGTTTTCTGTCCAAATTTTCCTGTCTGACTTTTCATTCCTTCCCCACCCACCCCAGGACAGGCCTTTGGCATGCACAGATTTAATTACCTTAGAGATCCATAGCACTGCTAATGAACATTTCTGAACAGTTATCTGGTATGATGCCATCGTGCCACAGAAAATGGAGTTGTGGCCCTGTTCTATGGCTGAGAGCATTAATGAGATGACTCACCTTATGTCTCAGGCAAGCCGGTGCAATCTCTGCTAGTTGTGAGTGTCCCCACTGTCCTTGTCCTTGCAGTCCTCAGGCTGGTCCCCTTCCCTGGACTGGGATTTTGCCGTGTCCTGCTCAGGCACAACAGTCTTGTCAGAGCTGTCTTTCCCTGGGGGCGAAGGCTTGTGGTGTTCAATGCCTTCAGCATCTTCACTTCCTTTCAGTGCAAGTGCCTGTCCCTCAAGAGCCGTGGTTTGGGTCACTTCTTCCTGTCCTTTGCTCACCAGCTGTCCTTGATCTGCATCCACTCTGTCTCCTGCTGCTGTGTCAAGCTTTCCTCCATGGCTGTTGGAAGAGTTCTCAGAGGACTCCTGTTCCGAAGTTGGCTGTTTCTCCAATCCAGCTCCATCCACATTCACTCCCATGGGCTGTGACAAGGTCTCCTCACTGCCAGGCCTGGTGGCTTGCACAGTGCTCGGAAGGCTGCTCTGTGAAGCAGTGCTGTCAGTGCTCTCCTTCTCCTGGGAGATGTCAGCAGTGCCAGGCTTCCCACTGGCACCTTCCCCAACACTTTCCTTGCTTGGCTTGGGCCCTGGCTCCGAGTTCCCGCCGCTGGCCACAGATACCTCTGTGCTGCAGCCCCTCACTCCCCTCCGCTCCTCCTTCTGGCCATTGTGGGCAGGCTGGACCTTCCCACTTCGCAGCCGCTGTGAGGAGGCCCCGTGATCCTGGAGGCTTGGCTGTTTCCCCTTTTCCTCCAGCTCAGCTGTGTTGTTCTCTTCCACCCCCTCGTCACCTCTGCTGTTCCGCCTGTCCATACCAAGGCTCCTCTGAGAAACAAAGGACATATTAAGTTCCGCTTATTAAAATACCAGTATATTGTATTTCTTGGCTATGGTGGTTCTGAAAACTTGAGGGAAAAGGATGTAAAAGGATGTAGGCGGAGAAGTGTTCAGGGACCAGAATAGGTGGGGTGGTTGTGCTGACAGAGGGTCAGTGTAAGCAGTGAAGCTGCTGTCACACCAGGCCATGTGAGGAGTGTTAGTGATGTGTACAGTTACCCAAAAACAGATGTCTCCCAGCTCTGGAATGGATTAGAGATTCCAGTTTTCCTGATAGTGCATGTGTTTAGAAAACTCAGCTGCCAGCCTGCAACTCAGGAACTCACCTGGCCGTCAAGGTCATCCTTCAGAAGAGACATGTCCTCGCCTTCTTTTGCATCCCATCTGTCAAGAAAAAGTAATCACAATTTAGACCTTGAAGTTCTTACAAAGCCAGTGTCCCTGCCTGACACTCAGATAGGGATTCCTGCCAGGGCCATGTATTCCTTGTCTGAGCCCCTTGTCCAGGCCCATCCAGAGACACTCATTTGAGACCACTAAATCTTAATGAACTGGTTGTTGTAATTCTCATTGTGATGAACACATAAACTCCAATTGCCAGAACAGACAGTTGAGTCAGACTAAGAAGATACAGTTTGCTTGTGCTGATGCCTGCCACAGTCTGCTCCTGCTTGCCTGACAGTGCCCAAGTGTCCCAGGTCGCCACAACAGCAGACACAGAGGCAGATAGTGAATACTAAAATTACTTTGAAGTAGCCTGGAAGACAGAGAGACTATTTACAAGGGCCTGGAGTGACAGGACAAGGGCCAATGGCTTCCCACTGACAGAGGGCAGTGTTAGATGGGATATGCTTCCCTGTGAGGGTGGTGAGGCCCTGGCACAGGTTGCCTCTTCATAATTACACAGAGAGGGAGACGTGGACATGCACACCACAGCAGTGCTGCCAGCTCCTCACCTTCTGGCTCTGCCTGTCAGTCTGTCCTTCCCCTTGGCTCGGCTGCTCACAGCAGGCACTGCTTTCGGACCAGAGTCGCTCACATTCACTCCATGATGTCCTCCACCTAGAAAACAGGTTGGAAATGCCATGCAAAAGCAGGCAGAAGCAGCTGATGGACCACTGAATAGGCCAACACCCTTATACCATTGGAAAGGCCCTCTGACGTGGGAAGCCTCTGAAGCTGCGTGCATACTGCACATAGATTTTCTGAAGTAATAAAGACAAATCAATAATTTAGGGTGTTTCTTGTGTGTTTTTTTCATTCCAAATTCCAATTCTAACTTTAAATCTTATTCCTTGGATACAGTCTCACTTGTGCTGTTCTTGGAAGACTTCTCCCCTGCACACAGCTGAGAGCAGCCATGTGGTATGTTCCAAAAGGCTCTCCAAATCTGCAAGTGTCTGCAGAGAACCCTCTCCCTGAGGGATATCAGAGGTGCTGGCATTTAGTGGGGTGACACAACGCAGTCCTGTGGTTTACTCACCTCTCCCGTCGGGAGGAAAGGACCTGTGCTGGAATTTCCTTGCATTCCTTCCTCCTGCAAGGACACAAGAAAGGATGTACCAAAGTGAGTGAGGATCTGTAACGGACAGGCAGCAAAAAGCCTGATGTTCAAATAGGGTGTCATGAGGGAAAGCTTTGTTTTGCCAGTCCATCTCCTGAGAAACAGGAGTCAGGATGGACTTATGCTAGTAAAGAAGCCAGCATGTGCCACAGGGATCAGAGATGATGTGCTCTGGAATAGGATTGCCTCTTAAACCAGTGTGTGGGAAAGGAGGCAGGGCTGAGCCTCCACACTGTGTTGTACCAGTTTACAGAAGCCACTGCTCTCCCTGGGAAGGTTCAAAGCTCTAGCACCCAGCTGCTCAAATCCCATCCCCTGAGCCCTCTGCCCAGCAGGGAAGGCTGAGCCCCCAGCTCAGAGGCGTTTGCCCAGGAAAGCAGAGCTTCACAGCTGACAGCCACGGCAGCTGCTGCGGCACTGGGATGCGCACGATCAGCGTTCACTAGCGTCAGGACAGAGTCTAGGTGTCCCTTGCCAACCTTTCTTATTGCTGGGATTATCCAAGGCTGGCTCCCCATCCTTAACAAAGTCCTCTTCAAACCTGCAGGTTAAAAACAGGCATTGTCAGACCTGACCATCCTCCTCCAGTGTGCAAAGCGTGGGCAGGAGCCCTTGGCACGACGCAAGCCTTCTGCACCTGCCCACAGGCAAACCTGTGCAGGTTTCTCAGCAGCAGCTGAAGCTGCATGTGCTAACTGAGGCTGTGAGGCAGTTCTACCCCAAAGAAGAACCTCTAAAACCTTTACATCAGTACCCACATGCATATATTAAATTCTATTAACATCCTATAGATGTAGTGTAGCTGTACTGCACTCAAATGCAGCTTCCCAAGCTTCCAAACACAATCTGAAGTAGCTTAAGGACTTGTCATCTCAAACCAGACTCATTTGGTTGGTTTCTAGTTCTGCTTGTTTTATATTATGGCTTTTCTCTTAAAAATGGATTTTTGGAAAAAACAGCAAGGCTCAGGGCTGTCTTGCCATCAACACTCAGCACCTGCTTAAGTCAATTCACCCCTAATTATTGGGGTCTCAGCAACTCAAAATTGATGTGTTTGGTCTCATTCCTCAGCCAAAGGATTGTCCCACCTACCAGTCCTGCACAAACTGTTCTATCACCAAACCTTTGTAACATTCCCTAACTCCACACCCTACTAGAAGCTTATCCTGCTGCAGGTGCCAAGTCATTCTCCAAAGCTCTCTAGCTGGTGTGACCCAGCTGAACCAGCACAGTCAGAGGGACAGTGATTAGGGCAGGGATGTGTCCAGCTCCATTCCCAGCTGACCCACATTGCTGTTCCCAGCATTGTCCCCATATGACACAGGTGGCCTTTTGAAGTGACCCCCTTGCCCCGCAGTGCCTGAACAGGGACAGTTAATGGGGTGGGGTGGATTTATGCATGTTGGGCTCTCCTGTGCTTGAAAAGGACAAACAAGCGGGGCCAGTGAGAGAACCTGTGGACTAGCAATGCAAGTTTGTACATCCATGTTTCTGGAAGAGCACCTGTACCCTCCTGCCACTGGATTTGTTTGTGTGGAAATGGAGAGGATCCTCCAGATGCAGAGCCTTGGTTCATGCTCCCCTCCCTCCCACAGTCTGTATCCCAGCTGGACCAAAGGCAGGCAGTCTTTGTCAGCACATGGTATCCCCTCTCAGGAGAGCTCATATCAGGAAGAAAACATGAGAATCACTCTGATACCAGATCCCACTTAAGGGCATGGTCAGGGGAGGAAGAGGCAGCAGTGTGGATTTGGTCAGGCACATGACAGCATGGGATTGATAAGTATCTGCACAAGATCCCACCACTGGCTTTAGGCCTGCTGCAGGCAAAGCACCCTGGGACAGGAAAGGACCTACATGTGCTCCGACTTCTCCACATCCCAAGCCCGTCGCCACTCGCCCTTGGCATTCTTGTGACGTGCCAGGCGCTCCAGGTCGATCTGATCTCGCTCCCTCTTCCAGCGGATGTACTCCGAGCGCTCCCGGCCAGTCATGGGGAAACTCAGGTCTCCAGGACTCTTCTGGACTGGCTTCCCACCATCCTAGTGGAGGGAAAAGAGCTTCTAGTTAATAAAACTGTCTGAAACAGCTGCATTCAGGGTGCTTTGTACTGTCAGCACAACAAATGCTCAGCAATATTTGAGAACAACTTGGGACAAGGTCAGCTCCTTTCTCTGAGGTGATGTGTGCACACCAGGACTCTGCTTTACCCAGAGCCTAAATACACTGGGCCTGTTTGGCTCTACAGAGGGGAAAACTGAGGCAGGAACCTTTGCAAAGTTTACTTATGGCATAGAGGCAGTTCCTGGAGTACTTGCAACATCTCTCAGCAGGGTTTGAATGATGAGTCCCCTACCCTGAAGACTTTGTGATACTTAAATCAAAGTTATGCCTGTGAAATCCTTCACAGTGAAAAGGCAGGGAAGGAAGCCAGCCTTCTCTTGACCACCAGGCACCCATGGGAGCCCACAGTCACAGAGCTGGGGCCAACCCTGTGCCCGAGAGCAGCAGTCCCAGAGCAAAGGGGCTCTTTACCTTCACTGCTGCCAGGCTCTTGGTTTATTGCTCCTCATGACAGACTTGTTAAGGGCTGACATTGCTCAAAAATTTAAAGCTTAATGGAAAGGCAGTTCAGAGCTGATGGAGCATGTGGGGGGAAGTAGCCCAGCTGTCAGGTTAATGGATGAGGTGGAAGCAGGAGCCGGCAGGCTGTGGTGTGTTGTCAAGCAACAGTGTGTAGGGAATAGCTCAGTGCAGAGCCGAGTCCTGGGGTGCTAATTACCAGCGGGTAATTCATCACCTCATTCACGTGTCCTTCCACACCAGCCACCCTCACACCTTCCCCAAAGAGGAATTACCTCCTCAGCCTTGCACTGTGGATAAGAGAAGCAGCAGGAAGGAGGGACTGAAAGCCCTGTTACCAAGGTGACCCACCTGTGTGGGCCGAAGCTGGGGTGGCACCGATTGCTCCTCCATTCCTCAGCTGGCAGGAGCTGGGGACCTGACACCGTGTCTCCAAGGAGGGAGAGATGAGGTCCACAGAAAGGCAAGGCACAGCACGGTAAAGCCAGGGCAAGCACTGTCCCTCAGCTGGGGCACAGCCTGGGAGCGCTCCCCACCGCTTCCAGCCCCATGGTAAGGCACAGTGGGTCCTGCCAGGATGGATCATGATGCATCCATAAAGCCAAAAGTGAGGGAAGGACTGAGGCTGATGCCTGTGCTCTCTTGTGGGGAGAGAGAAGTGGCTGGGGGCCCATGGAGCAGGAGGAGCCGGTCCCTCACCTCAATTACAGCATAGCTGTGGTTAGCTGGACCACAGGCTATCGTGCTCCCCCTTCCTGCTCTGGGGGGCTCAGCTGGAATTAGTGTCTAAGAGCCCATCTGTGTCCTCCTAATGAATCACACTGAGGTGGGGTTATTCTATTTGTGCTCCATTAATTAAAGCATCTGCAGGCTCGAGGGAGCCAGCATGTCTCCAGGCTTTGCATTAAACAGTCAGTGGGAAGGCCTGTGCTTTAATTTACCTCCATCCTACTCAGCTCCTGCTGAAGTGAGGAGCTGTAGCTAATACGGCCTGAGCTTTTTAATCCACAAGGAAATGGTTTTGGGAGAGGAACCAGCCAAGGCTGGGCTGCCACAGGGGTGAGCATGTTACCCTTCCTAACATCCCTATGGCTGTGTGAAGGGCTTGAGCAGCCATGACAAGGTGTGGAGGCAGGTCCCTGTCACTTCCCAGTGCTGCTTGCTCCAGGTGTGTCAGCTGCTCAGCAAAGCTTTGGATGATGAGAGGGATGAACAGTGGGAGACACATCAGAGCACAATGCTGCTTCACAGAATTACAGGAGGGTTTGGGGCCGAAGAGACCTCAAAGATCATCTTCCTTTAGGACTATGGTGGGGAGGCACATTCTACTGGTTTCCTCTTCCAAGACAAGGGTCCCCACAAAGGTACCTGGGCCCCACTCACCTTCCGGCTGTGCTCACTTTCTGGGCCTCTGTCACTGTCTGATCTCCTCTTCTCTGCTGTTCTCCGCTCTTCTCCCTGCAAGAGAACAAACACAGGAATTATTTCAAGGATTAAGCAAGGATTCCTGGCAGGGGAATCAGTGCCTGAACCTATGCCGACCAGGACATGTAAGAACTGCTCAGAAAAGATCAGCAAAAGAGGAAGGATTCCTTCTGGGGCCCCAAATCAAACTGATGTAGAAAAAAAAAGAAGTCAGAAAGCAAGGGGTGTATGAGAAAAGCATTCCCACAGGTCCCTGCTTCTCCCAGGCTGGAAGCAGAGTGGTGTCCTGCATGGTCCTGTTTCTTTCCAAGGCAGACCAAGTTTCAGCTACCTTTCCAGATTTGGGCCATCTTAGGATTCCACTGTACAAGATCTGGGAGCCTATCTGAGGTGCAGCTACAACCCAGCATGGTCAAACTAGGAGTGACTTTAGTCCCTGATAAACATGACATCCTTCTGCCAGGGTCCATCCCTGCTCACACAGGGTTTACACACGCTGCCACCAGATTGGCAAGCTCTGTTCCAGTGTTGATACTCCCCTGCCCAGCAGGAGATGGCAATTAGCATCTGTTTCTTAGTGAGCTACAGACACCCAACACGGGCCAAGCCAGGGGTTCTCTGTCCCCACATGGGACGAATAATAGAGACAGAGCCACATCAGAGGCCAGGATGGGATCGCAGTGGGTTTTAACAAAACAGTCTGCAGAGAATAAAGATCTTTTAGGAAAGGCTTCCTGCCTGGCTGGACAGCTACAGGGCCAGGGATGTGAGGGGCTGAGCTTGTCCTGCTGCCATTTTGCCGTGCCAAGCAGAACTGAAACACAAAGAGGAACGTGGCAGCACGAACTGCCAGCTCAGCCCTTCCAGAAAGCGGCAGTGTGGTGAGGTCCAGCCCAGGCTGGAAACAGGACTTTTATTCCATGTATTCACCAGACGCAGCTTTAGTTTTACAGGGAAACTCAGGATATCAGTCTTGATACCTGCAGCTCTGTCCAGTCTCCTAAGGCAACTCATCCTGCTGGATGGACCTTATGGAATCATGCAGGGAATGAGCTGGGGTCACATTTTTGGGGGGATTGCCCACACATGCTAAGTCTGAGGCAGGTGGGAAGCATGGCCATATAGTTCATGGACTGTCATTGCACTTGGTGCATGACAGCTTCACTGGTCTGACTGGTAGCTCCAGTACAGATGGAGGTTTTTCCAAACAGATCCTTGGAAATAACAAGGAAAATGTTAGCTATATTGTCCTGGGATTTCTCAGCAAAGATTTGGGAAAAATGCAGAGGGGTCTGTGCTCAGAGAAGCTGCCCTTCACCATATCCTTCCTGTTGCAAATGGGGATATGGTGAAAGATGACATAGGGGATTTATTTCAAAATGTTGCCGTGAAAACTTATATAACCAAAAAATGCTCCCTCTGGACTCAAAGTCACCTGCTCTGGCAGCCCTGTTTGAAGAACCCTGTAGTGAGAGATTGAATGAGTCTCTGCAGTCCCAAAATGAGCATTTACAGAGAGATTAAACAACAGAAATCTGGAAACTTTGCTCTCCCGGAGCCCTGCATCCCAGTGACTGTCCCATTTGGAATGCTCGCTCATCAGTGCCCACCACAACCCTGGGTCACAGGGACACTGCACAACCCTCCATCCTACACCCTCACTCCAAGCCAGCTGCCTTTTGCCTTAGTCTGCATCTATTTTTGCTTCTCAGAAGGCACTGTGGAAAATAGGGAAGACCACAAAAATGTAGTTCTTTTGTACCAGGACAGCAGGTCTGAACTGTGCAGAGAACAGTCAGCTTGGCTCTTGCGCTGGCTCAGGAGCAGAATTCCCGTTGTCCTGCTGCTCCAGAACTGCTGCTCCCTTTACCACACATCCAGGCCAAGAGGAAGAAAAACATGTTTTTCTTTTCCTTCTTCCTCTTTGCCCCCAAAATTAAGAAAAATGACATGGACATTATCATCCCTAGTGTAACTGTTCCTGCAGAGCAGGAGGAGGACACAAAAGCCTGAAGCAGTCGAGGAAGATTATGATTGTTTATCCTGAGGTTTCTGCCAAGATTTCTCAGTTTCTCGGTCCAGAATGGCCCAGGGTGGGGCAGAGCCTGCTCTGAACCAACCCTGGGATCCCAAGTGCCTTCTGCCACTGGGTCTTTCTGACTTCCTGACACACATATTCCCAGCTAATGTCACCGTGCAGTGGTGACTGTACTGATGCCATTATCCAGCCAAGCACTGGTTTGTACTAGCAGCTCTCCAGAAGCTTTGACAGGCTTCCACATCTTTGGGCTAGTTCAATGCCTTCTTTTTTAAAAAATAAGGACTACCAGATGAGTTAAACAAACCTTTTGGTACCCACTTCTGCAGGCACGTGTCAGCACCACAACCGGCATTTCTTCTGCAGGAGGAGATTTTTGTAGGAGCTTAAAGCTGTTTTTCTAGTGCTCAGATTCCCCACTGGGCAGGATTTTTGAAACTAGTACATGAGAGGATTTTTTTTTATAACTCTTTTGAAAAATCTGCCTCCTTAATTGTGCTGCCTGAAGGGAGCTAAAGACTTTTCAGCCACCCTCTCTGCCTATTTTCTCCTCCCATCTGCAAAAGCAGAAATGTAAAAGCAAGTGTTTCTCCTGCCACGGGTTTGATTCCTCTCCTCTGCAAGCACCAAGTCCGACTCCTCTGTGTTAGTCCCTGAAAGTAGCTTTTGTGTCTCTTGATTACAGTCATTTCTGATACACCATCCTGGGAAACTCTGTTAATAAAAGGACAATTTAAAAGCCCTGAAGCTCTATCAACTGCCCATTTAAAAGATGATTTGTAACCTGTTAATTAACCATTGTGTTCCACTCGTCCTGGGCTGCTGGCTCCCAGCTCTAATGTACTAATGAGCCTGAAACACTGCCAAAGCATGGAGTAGCTTTTTAGGGCTAAAAATGAAGGACTGTCTCCAGCCCTGCATGCAGGAGAGCCCTGAGGCAGGTTTAGGGGCAGCCAGGCAGAGGTGGTTCGCAGATGTGGCACCTCCAAGCCAGAAGCAGCACTGGAGGTCGTGAAGCTGCACCAGTAGAATGATGGGCTCTGCAAGGAGACAGGATAATTTGGTCCCTTCAGCCCTCTGGGCTAACAGAGAGTGAAAGAATCTTTCTACTTATGGCACCAGGGCTGTCTCAGAAAGGAAGATCATGAGAGCAGCTTTTTTCCCTTGCATTTCCTCTTTGGCAGCTCCTGCCCCAGCTGTGCTGCAGTCTGGGACTGACAGTGTGGGGTTAGCCAGAAGCACCACGGGCACCAAGAATGGGAGTCTTTTTCTTCTTTGAGGTTTTTTTTGTTTTGTTTTGTTTGTTTGGGGTTTTTTTCTTTATTGAATTTCATCATGAATAAAAATAGAGAAAATGTGTGGTAATGAGGACACCCATCAAATACTTTAATAGGATAAAGTTGACAAGTGCACAGAGGAGGAAGCAAATTTGACAGTGGCCAGGCTACTGGAGGGGAGTGATGGATGTGATTCTTTCTCCTAGGCCTCTGTGGGAACCCCAAAAGAGCAGGGAACCAGTTGGGGCATGAGGTAAAAAGACCCAAAGGATGAACCATGCTGAGATTAATGAGAGACTGAAAGTTAATCCTTGAATTGGGGGTCCCAGCTCAGGTCCTAATGCACAGCTACCCAGTCGACATCACTGACATCCCACCAGGCTCTCCAGCAGCTGATCGATTTGGGGATTAAAATGAAGCTTCTCTTTCAACAACTGATTAAAGGATAGAAAAGAAAAAGTGGCAAGAAAATGGTGGTTTCCATGGCAGAAGATTAGCAGGAGTGTGCCACTGGAACATGTGCTGCTCAACATGCTCATAAATGGTCTGGAAAAGGAGCTGAAGAGAGGGATGACAGTTTGCTGATGATACTAAATCATCCAGGGCAAAGAATGTAATTTGCCCGGAAAGAGCTGCGAAAGATCTCTTGACATTGAATGCCTGCATCATAAAATCACAGCTGAAATTCAATATCAGTAATACAAAATAACTCACACAGAGAAAAATGCCCCTTCTTGTATACATACACACAGTAATGAGTCCTGAGCTATGATTAACAGTCAGGAATGAAATTTTGGTGTTACTGTGACTAGTTCTCTGAAAATGTTAGCTCAATTATTTAGAAAAAAAAAAGCAAAGAAAATGCAAACTTGTTGGGAGAAGAATAGAGAACAAGCCAGAACATTGTTATGTCACTGAGAACATCCAGGAGAGCCCACAGCTGGAATACTATGTGCAGTTCTGGTCTGCTTGTACTGAAAGAATATGGTAAAAATAACAAAAGCACAAATGGGGACAATGAGAATGATCAGAAATAAAGAACTGTCCTCAGCAGACAAGTCTAAATAGGGGCAATCTCTGAAGTTATGTGAGATAGCTGAAGGGAGACGTGAAACAGGTCGATAAAATCGTTTGTGCTTTGGGAAGTGACCAGGGAATGATCTATTCACTGCTTCCCCTGACGCAGGAACAGCAAATAGAGCTGTCAGGGAACAAAGCTGAACCAGTCTGGGATTCTAAGCTTCTATGATTCTATGGCTTTAGCCAGTGCAGGCCTGCCCTCATACACACTCTGAATCCAGATGCTTTGAGGCCAGTATGAGCAAGGCATTGCCAAAACCACATATATTGATCCTCAGCCTCAAATTTCATATCCCATAATGAAACCAGATGAGAGATGACCTTTTCCAAGGCAGTCCATACACTTACAAGAGGGCACAGGATCTAAAGCAAACATCCAGGCACTCCTCCTGCTGCTTTCTCCTAGTACAGACCTAACCCTGATGACCGCAGAGACAAGTGTTTAAACAAGCCCAGCAGAGAGCAGAAGACACTTGCCCTGCACATTACAGAAGTACATTTGACAACCTCAAGGGCAGGAACAGCACAGGCACAGTCAGGTCATTCCCATTACATCCAGGAGTGCTGGTGATGCCTAGACAGAAACAGTGATGTCTGTCATGGGGACTTCTGGGGTTACCAGTGGCTCAATCAGGCAGCTCATTTGAGGATTATGGCATTCAAAACGCTGCTTGGCAGCCACAAGAAAGGAGCACCTGGGCTCTTGGAGCCTAGGTAAGCCCTGGGGAGGAGGAGAAGCTGAAGATGAGCATGGGTAGTAGCAGCAAATGGTTGGCACTATCCCAGAGAGGGGCTGCAGATGTCTCCCAGCATTCCTGGGTGTGTTTGGTAGCCACTCCAAGTGTTGTTTTCCTACACAGTCTTTGCTGACCCTGTTTGTTGCAGGCATTCTTCCTTATCTGTGAAAACTCCCAAAGAGGAAAATAGCACATGCCTCTGTGTGTGTAAAGAGGAAGGTATTTGTAAAGAAGTATTTGAAATATGTTTCAAAGATTAACAAAGCTCAGCCAGCTCACTCAGCAGGTGATGGCCAGGCACAGCAGGACATGGTTCAGAAGCAGATATTGCCCAGCTCTGTTAACGTTTAAGTCGTGCAGAGTCAGGAGGACACTGCTCCTGTCCCAGTCTGCTGTGTGGCTCCAAAAAGAAGCTGGTAAGAGAGGAGGTGAGATTCATGCCCCGTATCTGGCAGTGCTTTCCTCAATCCTCCCAAAGCAGCATCTGTTTATGAACCCAGTGTGTTTAGGAGGCTTCTAGTTTTAGCTAGGATCACAGGGGAGGGAAAAGACGGTGGCTTTCTTCCTTCACAGGGATGGAACGCAGAGATATGGAGATAAGCTGCACACTATTAACATACAGTGTCTCTCAACATCCTGTGGCTGGGCCCTCCTCATGCCAGCAGAAGAAGTGGATGCCATGGATAGGTTATAGGCTAGTCACTACCACTGCACTTACCTTTTCCTTGTTATCCATGGTGATGGCAATCTGCATCCTCCTTCCCCGTCGGAAAGCCACCAAGTGGTCCGTCTCCTCCTCACTCAGGTCTGGCACTCGGCCCGAGCCAGGGAAGCTCTCGGCACGTTTCTCGCTGACGATCCTCTTGCCCTGGAAGGGACAGGCTGAGTTAAGGACACCTCCATTAGCCCTTCTAGAGAGTGGCCATCCCAAGCTGCAAAGCATTTTGGGGTGGCAGAGCAGGAAATGAGCCAAACAGTCAGTCCCCTTGGTTTATAAAGCTCTCACCCCACTCTAAGGGATCTGTGATATTACAGAGGTGTGTTTAGCTGAGCACAACGTGGGCATGGTGGGATTTACCCTGCTCAGATGATCTGCAGCATGAACGCTGAGGGATGGTTTTATTTTAAGCTTGCATCTCTGTCTTTGAAACAAATGTGAGGTTTTCCCCTCCCCACACAACACGTCCCAATAAAATGTGAGGCTACCTTGGAGCATAAGCCTAGAAGGCAGAAGAGAAGGGGAACAGTGGGGTTCTTTCTCTCCAACCTTGCCCACATAGCAATTACTCCCCTGAAGTGTATTAGCACTTGATAATTCAATCACTTCATAGTCATTGTGTGTTTGTATTTCTGGAATTATTTATTCAGCAGTGGAATACTTTGGAAAACTGATACATAAACTCCTTGAGCAAGGGCAGTTTACCCCTCTCAGATATTATTTCCAGCTGTCTGTATCAGTGTCATGACTTCACTACATGGATTTACATCTGGTTCTTATTTTGTTAATGATCTTTGTTGCTGGCTGATGTCCTGCCAGTGCCCTCAGCCATCAATTCCACAAAATGAGCACATCTTTTGTACAAAAGGACATACTTTTTCTCATTTAAAAGTATCATCTTTCAGGTCAGTCATGTGCCTTTTTATTTTTGCCTTACAAGGAAATGAGAGACTTAATAAGTCATCTCCATCGTTATCTCTAATCTTTTTCTTTTCTCTTCATCTGTATGAAGTCTGCTCAACTTCACCGGGGATCAAGGAACCTCAGCAGCTTCTCTCTCTAAAGGATGGTGCATTTTACTCTGTTTTCCACTTTGAGCTTCCACCTTTACTGGAGTCTTGATTTAAAAGGCATTCAAAATCTCCAAGGAAATTTCAGTGAAACTTGGGAACTCTTTGTTGCTACGAAATGGTTTTCAAAAACAAAGAGTACACACCCAGACCTCTGATTTGTAGGGAAGACTTGCAAGCAGGGCCTTTGCCATGACATGTGACACCAAGAAGCCTCACATTAGCTTCATCTTCCCTCGGCTCTGCCAGGAGTGCAGATGTTAGCATGGAGGGAGTCTTGCTGTGCACAGCCTCCGTCAGCATGACCTTTTTTACGGCTTCTCAGTCATCAAGCTTCCTAGCACATGATAAATGTTTTAGGAGACACTGGAGTATTTCCAGCAGCAGAACCTCAGTCTCTTGTTTATTCATCTTTCACATCTGTGTGATTTTGCTGTTTCAGCAGAGATAGCTCTTGAGTCAGCCTGATGCAGGGGAGAGGAGTGGTTCCCTGCTCTGCCTGTCCTGTCAGCCCCAGAGGCACAGACACGGTGGGAACCTTGTTACACATTCCCTTGGGGATGTCCAGCTGTGCTTTTGGGTTCAGTAATCCTAGGCTGTACTGCTGAGGTTAGAGCCTGAACTGGAGACTGGCCTGGCTCTGCCCTACCCAGAGCACTGGTACGAGGTGTTTGGCATTCTGGTTAATATAATTTTTTATAAAGAAAGTAAGCCCAGAGATGGTTTAGAAGGTAACAGCAAGCTATTAATCCACAAGTTGTACATCAAACATTTATTCATCTTAAGTCAAAAGCTGTTCCCTAGAGCTCTTCAGTGTTTAGGTGTTGATGGCTCATCCTTTAGACACGTAACAGGGTCACAGATAACTCTTGCCAGGGAGGTCTGGCACTGGGAGGATGTTTGAAGGTGACTCCATCACTTGCTGTCTAATAAAGTCCCTCCTGAGACCCAACACAGAGAACCTTGTGCCCAAACACCTTGAGCACAACAGAAGCCTCAAAGAGCATCACAGGGTTACAGGGAGGTGACACCTTCCCTGGGCCACTGGATGTTAAAAGACACAGTGTGAAGGCTGGTGTGTTGGCAAAGCCTTTAAACCCTGCATTTTTTGAGCAGATGGCAAGGAAGACTCAGAGGAAATACAGGAAATAACTATTTTAACAGAGCTGTGGTAGCTAGACACATCCAAGCTGGGAGACCACCAGATTTTCTGTGTAATACCCTTTGCCCTCCCTCCCTTTAGCACTCCTTCCCTCCTTTCTTCCCTCCCTCCCTCCCTCCCTTCCTCCCCATTCCGCTTCTGGTTAAGCTGCCTCGCCTAAAGGCACATTCTGCTAAACATGCTGACATGTGTCTTCTTTCCTTGTTTCCTCTTTTAACAGTCTGGGTGATCTCCCAGCCTGCTTGTCCCACATTGGGAAATCCTGGTCCTTGGTGCCCCAGCTCCCAGGGTGAGAGATGTCATATGAGGAGAGTGCCCGTGCAGAGCCAACAGGGACAGAGAGCAGGGTCATAGCCACAGTGCCTGGCAGAGTCACCTCCTCCCCTCCACAGGGCATGTCCTGGGTCATTCCCTGCCTGACAGAGATCTGGGACTCTGGCACCAGCTCTTTAGCTTAGTCAGAACTGCACCACTCCCCTTACAGAGACACTGTAAGGTGAGACGTGCCCATCTCATGTCTGAGGCATGCCCCAGATTGCACAAGCAGTGTTAAAAATACTCATCCGAGGAGTGCCACGAAAAAGAACATGGGAACAAAGGAAATCCCTGGACTTCTGTCCAGTTTGTGCAACTTTCCAGCAGGCCTTCCTTTGGGGCGTCTTGCTTGACTATGATTTGGGTTATTGAGGATTGGATGTGAGTGGTTTTCTGCACAGCCCAGCAGCTCTGGTGCTGGGACCTTGCAGTGGTCACTGGAAGGATGGTGGTGCCTCATTTAGTCACACCAGTGTCACCAAGCAAGTCCCTCTTTCCAGGCACAGCAACACACTTTAACACCAGAGTGGCCCAGGAGGGCACTGATGTGACTGATCCCTCAGAAAGGGACCTGGCTACACATGGCTGGGTGGAGGGTGCTGCTGAGGGGGTAAGCAAGGCCAGAGGGCTGATTCCTGGCAATCAGATACAGAGAGGGAAGCATGTGGTAGCTCTGAGGTTGTGCTGAAGAACTGCAAAATGAGAGGAAACAAACAGTAAGGGAACTATTCCCTTCGGGTGTGTCATGCTGGGCAGAAAGCTCAAGTGAGACGCAGAACAGAAGCCCCTTTGTAAGTCAAGAGGCTGCAGTGTAAGAGGAACCCTCTTCCCTACTCACCTTTGCTTTGTTGTCCATGGTAACAGCCAGCTGCATCCTCTTCCCCATCCTGAATGTGAACATATGATCTGCTTCCTCCTCCTCCTCCTCTTCCTCACTGCCAATGCCGAACCCAGGGCTTGTAGGACAGGGGCTTCCCCATTTCTCACTCACCACCCTTTTGTCCTGGAAAACGAATCACTTCCATTAGCAAATCCAGGCCCTCGACTCAGGAATGTGGTTCCCTTCCCCAAACACACCTGCACACAAGCGGGGAAGCAGCTACAGAACAGACAGCCATTGCCCCCAGGAAGTTCTCTGTGCTCGGCACGCTGCTGTGACATTCCTGGGGAACAAGGGGCTTGTTGTCTGCTCAGCAGCAAAACCCACAAAGACAGCAGGGCTGAAAAACCCTTTGCACTTACAAATCTGACATTTCAGACTAAAATGCCAGAGTTATGGGAAAGAAATGTCATCCTCATCTCTTTCTGTAGCACTCTGAGTTAGCTTGGGAAAGCCTAAGTCCTGCTGGAGGTGGCCTTGGAAGCCAAGTGGATGGCTGAGGGCGGTGCTCACCATCGAGAGGGCTGGGCTATCTTGTCCATAGTGTTCAGTCTGGGTAATTGCATCTTTCAGGTCCTGTATGAGAGAAAAATGTGTGCAGCAGCGCACCCCGAGAGAGGCGAGGGCCGTGGCCGGGGTGGGAAGGGAGCAATGCACTGGCCTGGATCCAACAACCCGGAGTGCTGAAAGAAGGGTGGGCTGGCTCAGCAGGCTGCGCCTGAGCTCTGGCAGAGGAGTTCACCAAGGGGTTAAGGCAGGACTGGCTTCCCAAGCCCCACGCTGCCAGGATGGGTGGACAGGGCTTATCAGATTCGGTCCAGTTAGGAAGGAAGCCTGGGACTCACAGCCTTTGGCCCAGGGCCACTTGCTTTGCTCACTCCCAAAGCCTAAGGAGACGATAAGTTTTCCCAGCCTATGGCATTCTCAGAGGCACTCCTGATGCCTCCAGCGACACACACACACACACACACACACCTGAGACCCTCTGCCTACATGTTTGCAGTGATGCTGACACCTGGGATCTGTCCAGGGCCGAGTGTGCCCTTTTCACACATCCAGTCATCTGCCTGTTATCTCTGTGTGCATGGGTGGAGGTGCCTGGGCATGGCTGGAAACATATGTGCAGCACCTAAAATTGCTCTGTTCACACACCTCTGCAGAGTTTACCCACACTTTTCAGGGCTTAGGAGCTATTTCCTGTGCCTCAAAGAACTCTGCTGTGGATGGTCTCTCTCAGAAATGTCACTTTGCTGCAGCAGGACTGGAGTGAGAGCTGGCCCTTGGTGAAAGAGAGGCACCACTTACGTTGTGAGCTTTGGTAATGGTAATAGTGAGTCCATCCTGCTTGGGCCTTCTGGACGTAACAGCCATTCCCTCCTGTTCCGCTCGCTTTTTGTCCTCTTCTATTTCCTGAAACACAGATGTCACTTTATCACAAGCCTGTACCTGGATGCTGTTCATTTTCCTGTTTAGTTCCGCTAAATGGACCCACCTCCACCTCTAAGAGGGAGGGGACCAACTTGTGTCCCATTTATGGGATGCAGACAGAGGAAGGTGGCAGTGGGAGAGGAGATGCTGTAGCAGTGAGGCAAGTGTCAGTGTCTGTTCTCCAAAGCAACTCAAGAGCTGTAGTTAAAGGCTAAGCTAAAGGCTAAGCTAAAGGCAGAGAGCTCTGCCCACCTGCTCTGAGTGCTTCCAATACAAACATGGTATCTACATAACATAGTCATTCTGACTGTGCCTGACAGTCTTCTTTACACTGCAAGTTGAGGACCCCAAATCAGAGCTGGGGAAGGTAAGGACCTGCAGACTCACCTGGTACCTTCGTATCAGTGCTTCGTTCTTTTTCCGCAAAGCCAAGATTTTCTTATCAAGTTCAACATCTTTCTGCTCTTTCTTCCTTAACACGGCATCATCCACAGCAGCATCCTGGAAATAGAAGGAGCAAAGCTCTTCTCAGTCATCACACCAACAGGATGAAACTTGCTCCTTCTATCTGGAGAGGGTGGGAAGTGAAAGAGTCTTTCCCCAACACTTCTCCCTGACTTTTTCCTGACAGAATTGACTTTTCCTTTTCTTACAACTTTTGTTCAGCAATGAGGTAGTTTGAGCAAAGTGCTGCTGCCCCACTTTGATGGCTGTCAGTGCCAGAGTTAACACCCTGCTTATCTGCATGCAGTACATGACCCTCACCCTTGGGTGTTCTCAGGCACAGAGGAGGTGTGCTGGGCGTCAGACATTAGTGAGGGAAAGGCAGCAGAACCTGCTCATGGCACAGACCGCATCTCCTGCACCAGCCCATCTCCATTGGCGTCCCCAGTGAGGGATATCTGATCTAACAGCCCCTGCCAAGGGCTGCTCCGCCAGGACACAGGCACACAGGCACACGCCTGTGTCCAAGTGGGGCAACAGGAACATTTAAACTGCCTCCACACATTCTCCTGCTGGACAATGGGATTTTGTCAAGATCTGTGGGAAAAGAAATGGCTTTTCCATTGCCATCCATCATAGGGTATGCGACAAGTGAGCAGATTGCCTGTGTGGGTGGATACACTTCCATGGGCATTTTGCAAGGCTGATTAAAGCCAAATTCACTATTTACCTGAACAGAAGCTGTTCTGGGAGCACTAAATTGGCAGGTTCGCTGTTTACCGAGCACTGGGGTGTTGGCTGCTGAGGGTGGGATCAAAGTGGTGCATGCCCTCAAACACACCCCTTTCATCTTCAGATTCTTTTGAAGGAGAACTGGCAGAGCTGCCGGCTCGAGAAAAATTTTTAAATTCCTGCAGAGGTTGTATTTGTGCTCTTCTCTTTTCAAAGCAAAAAATGGAAAAGGCCTGTCAGGCTGTTCTCCCTCTGCCCATTTGTCAGCATTTTGTCTACGCGGCAAGACGGCTAGTGCCGGGGGGAGGGGGTCTTTCCATTTCCAGCTGGAAACAAGTCACTGGAAGGAAAGTTTGCTGGTGTTCAGCACTTCTCCTCCCCTTTACTATCGAAGCCATTAAGGTGTTTCTCTCTGCACAACCTGTTTCAGCAAATGCTGGGAGCTGTGGGCAAGAGGTGGTCACTCGCCCGCACACCCGGGCCCCGCGGCCGAAGCGCTGAGCAGCGTGTGGAGCCCACGCTCAGCTCCCAGGGGCTCACCCATTGTACACTTCAGCCCAGTCAGCGTTTGCTCGTCAGCTGCCGCCCGAGCCAGCCAATAACAGGGGGCCGTGCCCTCTCCTCCGCTTCTGGAACGAACCCGCCACCCCAGCCCGTGCTGAAGCTGATGCTCAGGATGGAAAGTGGCTCCACCGTGCCCTCCCCAGAGTAAAGCTCTTCCGGGGAGCCAAGGTGCCCGTATGTCACCGCGACAGAGAGTTATAAATGGCTTTGGCAGAACAAACGTGCAATGGCTTTGAATCAGCAATCAGCTGAACCCAAAGCCTCCCCAACAGCAGAGCATAGCCACGGAACGAGAGGCCTCATTCTATTGCAAATTAAAATGTCACAAAAGGAGAAAATGGAAAGCTATCGGCTTCAGGCTTCAATTAAATGACGACATCCCGTTGTGTCACAGCCCCTCTCCTAAGCAGGACACACACTGGCTACGCAGCTCCGTGGGGGCTAGAGGGACGCCTCGCTTCACACTGTCTCTGCGTGCAGTGTTTTCCCACACACTTCCATGATCGCCTGCTTCTACAGCGAGACCTCGGAGACTGCAGGGTTGGGAAAGTGTGAAAGGCAGGAGGTGGGGGGAGGGAAAGGGGACAGGAGCGGCCCGTACTAACGCTCTTCTGCGTAAGCAAATGTATCCGCTCTTTTTAAGAAATATCCTCTTCCTTGACAGCTGCAACTGAAGCTCTCACTAGCCTAGGCACCATCCAGCACTGCCTGCGTTTCTGTTTGTTACCTGCCTCCCGGGAGGCACATTTTCCTGAGCGAGCCACCGCAACCTGCCCCGGCGAGGGATGCAAACCCCGGCACCCAAAATGCGCCCCCCCAGCACCCCTCCCCGCGGTGCGGTACGGCTTGTTTGCTCCCCGTGCCTGCTGGCAGTCAGGCGAGGCAAGAAAACAACAAAGCGACAGCCACCGAAAGGCCACCCTGAAGGAAGCGACTGCGAGTCCTTGAGTGGCCTTTTGGGGTGAGGGACCCCAGCGCCCGTGCCCCTCCCAGGCCCCGCGCAGGCAGCACTCACAGCTCGGTGCATGTTGGACATCGGCGGCGGAGCCCGGCGGATTCCAGAGCAGAGCTAAAAGAGGAGAGCCATCAGACGGCCTTTCTCAGCACTGGTTGCACAGCATACAAGATCATGTTTTGATTACAAAAGCCTCGTCTGGGCTCCCAGCCAAGAGCACTGGCTGCCTAATATACCAAGCACAGACAGGGTTTGGAGTGCCTGTGTCCTCCTCTCCAATCTCACTCTCTTTTTAAAAGAAACACTCCCCCTTTTCCCCCCTCCTGACTCCTTTTAACTTCCTGATGCCACAAGCCCTTGTTCAAAGTGGGAAAAGCCGGGTGAACAATGACGGATGGATCAGGCAAACAGCTTGGCTTCGCTGCGTGGCCATTCACGGGGTCGTGTTGTTTGTTATGCATGGCTGGCTCCACGCCTGGCGGGGCCGGCAAATATCTGGGGTCCTGGATGTCTTCTGCATGGGAGTGTGTGCAACAGCCTGCATGGGAAAACACTGGTCAGATTTGCCTTTTTCTGTTTAATTTCACTATTCTCTGGGAAGGATTTCCCCACTGTTAAAGTGGGCCTTTCTTTCAGGAAGGAGCAGAAGAGTGCTGTGGGGTGGGCATCACCAGCCAGCAGCAGGACTAGCAGGAAGCACACAGCCAAAGCAGAAGGACTTCTGTAAGTCCTTGTCTGAAAGCTGCCAAAACGACCCTCAGAAGAGCCACAAGTAGCAGGGGGGCTTTGAGGGAACAGCATTCAGCTCCTGCATCTTGGGTTATGGCACATAAACCCTTACCTCACCACAGAATATCCTGAGTTGGAAGGGACCCACAGGATCATCCAGCCCAACTCCTGGCCCTGCCAGGACACCACAACAATCCCACCCTGTGCCTGAGAGTGGTGTTCAAACCCTCCGTGAGTTCTGGCAGCTTTGGGGCCATGACCATTCCCTGGGTAGTCTGTTCAGTGCCTGACCACCCTCTGGGGGAAAGAATTTTTCCTGATATCCAGCCTAACCCTCCCCTGACACAGCTCCATCTCCCTCGGCTCCTGTCCCTGGTCACAGAGAGCAAAGATCGGAGCTGCCCCTCCGCTGCCCCTTATGAGGAAGCTGCAGACCCCGATGAGTCTCTCCTCAGTCTCCTCCAGGCTGAACAAAGCTCAGCCACGTGTCCTGGCCATGTGCTACATCCTCCCTCAACACAGACTGGCTGCCCTCACCCTCTGTCCTGAAGGACACAGATCAAGTGTGAGGCAAACAGGAGATGGAAGCACACCAGGGAATGTTTTTTTGCCCAAGGACTGATGCACACCCCAACCTTAATGTGGGCCCTGCTATGTTCATATGTTAAAAAAACCAAGCTGGCCCACTGCTGCCCACTGTCCCCTCTAGGACCTTTGAGCAGGTCAGCTCCTCACAAAATCCAAGAAGTCTGACCTGAAATTCAGAGTGGTTTATGGGAAACCTGCCAAAGACTTTGCAGAACTCAGAATCTGGTCCCTTCTCTGCGCATGACTTGGGCTGTTGTACACCGTGGCTGAGGCACTAAGGAGCTGGAAGCACAGCTTAGTAAAAGCTCTTGGAGGGACAGACTGACCCATATTAATTAGTAGCTACTCAATAATGAAAGGAAATTGAAACCATTTCCAAGGCAGTGCCTCTGGATTCAGGCTTGATGAAGGACATGAAGACTCTGCTGTGGGTAGAAAATTGGGGAAAAGACACAAGAGCTTTGCTAGAGCCCAAGCACTTGTCAAGAGGTTTGTTGTGGACACAGCTGTGCAGGAGATGCAGAATCATGTGGAGCTTTACCTTGCCCTGGGAACACAGGGGAACTGTGGGGTGGTGCTACTTTGGTTTTCAAAGCTGGCACAGTCTCTTGTGAGGGTGGAGTGATATCCCATTTTTGGCTGGGCTAGTGGCCACAGGGACAAGGTCAGCCAGGGACTGGGTTGAGTCAGGGAATCAGTGTTCATGGAAACACTTTGTCCAGCACTGGTGCATGATCCTGTTCATGTGGTGGTCATGTCTCTGGCCTCAAGGAGACTGCACACGATGCCAATGCCGAGGTTCAGGTTAAAACAGAGACCATTATCCCAAACTCCAGGGCCAGGTTCTATGTGCAGTGCAGGGTGAACATCACATGCAGCTGGGTCCATTGTGCTGCCCATGTCATGCTTGAATTATCAAGGCTTAAGCCAAGAGCTCACAAGGAGTTCCTTCAGACCTCTCCGGACCTCACAGCCATGGCATCCTATGTCCCTGCCATTCCTGGCAGCATGGCCAAGCTCTTCCAGCAATGAGCAGTGCCATGAACAGGGGTGAAGATCCCTAAAATACCTTTGCCTTTTGCTGATGTCCCTGGAGAGCTGCATTTCCCTCCAGGGCAGTGTCGGCTGTTCCTGACCTCAATACAAAGTGCTGACATGTCTCAGCTGTCCTTTACCATGTCTGAGTGGCACAAATGACAAGCACCTACTTCTGCATCATCATCTGAGATCAATGGGAACCCTCAGTGAATGCTGCAGAAACCCAGGGGCAAAAGGGCCCAGCCAAGGGAGCCGCATTTGCAGCTGCATTAGTGGGGCAAACAGGCTGGTTTGGGGACCTGCTTGTGCCCTTGGGACAGTCACAGGAGAAAACAGAACCCTATAAATGTTCCGAGATTCATGGGGTTATGAATATGCACTTACATTTGATTATTCCCAGCACTGTGGCCAGGAAGGGCTGCAGTAACACCACAGCTGTCCCCAGTAAAAAACTGTCAAAACCCCTGATTTTCTCTGAAGTGCAATGTCAATCCCAAGACTGGCACTGCCTTCCCATGAGGTCTGTGCCTACATCAGGCTATGGCCAATCCTTCTGGACCATCATTCTGTCACCAGGGATCCCAATACCCAGAAGTCTGCTTTTGGGAAGGAGAGGAGCCAGAGAAGGCCCCCTAGTCTCCTGCTGTAGTGAGCAGAGTGTGCTGGATGCATGACATTTTGGGGGTCCTGCAGGACTTCAGGACACACTGAATCCTGTTCACAGGAACACCCCCACCTGGGTGGCTGCAGGACACCAATCCTGCTCTCTCCGGATGTTGGTGGCAGCGATTTCCCACATGCAGCAGCTTGACAGAGTACTTCGGGCAGCGAGTGTATGCTGCATCCATGTGCAACAGGAAGGACATCTAGAGAAACCAGCCTCATTACTCACTCAGCAATTTGTACACCACCCCTAGAGTTAATCTCTTTATTCTTTAAAATCACAGAAGACCTTTCATAGGTGGGATGGCCTAATTCTGGGCTCTCTTGTGCTCTCTGAAGGTGCTCAGCACAGTGGGCACATGGAGTGTACCCAGGTTGGCTCTGTGGTTTCTGCTTCAGGGATCTGTCAGCTCTTGCTAACCTCAGGCAGGCCCTGAAGGAGCAGTCCCCGGGGTGGACAGCAGCTTCCTTCAGAAAAGCCTGGAAGCTGGAGGAATCAAGAGGATATAAAGGGAGTATTGCTGCATTGCCCTGCCTGTGGCCACGCAGCACAGGGGCTTGGCTGACTATCCTTAAGCACAGCCTCCAGCTGCCTACTTGGAGCCCTTGTTCTCCACTCGGGGCAAAGTTTGCTGGATTTTTCTGGGGCAAAGGAAGGAAAGCAGGGCAATGACCTCTCCATTTTGTGCTTGTGACAGTGAAATAGTCCCTTTCTCTAATTGTGTGCTGCAAGGCCTTTCAGTCTTGGCACAAAGAACCATCCCTGACAGGAGTCTGCCATCTCCCTGCTCCAGGACACCACTCAGCAGCTGGCACAAAGTTTTGCCCCATATTTTATCAGTAAGACTCTGTCTCTCTGCCTTACACAAAGACTGAAGGAAAGAATCTGATTCTTCAGAAAACACAAACCTGCCTGCCCCGAGAAGCATTCCTGGCATCCCTTCATTAGCCCTTCCACCAGCAGGAACTGCTTTGGCTTGAAACCCTCTCTCCTTTTCCTTTTGCACTCCGTGAAACTCCTCCAGAGCCACTCAGTCCCATGCTGCCACTTTTCCCAAGTGCACTTCACCCAGCCTTATCCTGGCTTCTCTCCATTTTTTGCATGACCGCTATCGAGTCAACAGATGGCACTCGGGAACTGCTGGGAGGATCTGGGAGGCAGCTGCCAAAAGCCCACTGAAGGGGCTGAAGTCTGGGCTGCAGTGGGAGGCTGTCTTTATACCATGTGTCAGGACTGCAGATAAGGCACAGGGCCGAGTCTCAAGGCACGGCTGTGTGCAGCGATGTGCTGCCCGAGGCTCCTGAGCTGAACTAGCAATCCTTCTTCAGGCCTTGGATAAAGGGAGGGATGGGAACACACTGTATCAAAGAAGAGTTCCCGGAGGCCTGGAGGCATCCTTCCTACCAATCACAGAGCAAACTTCCCCACAACAAGCCAATTCCTCCTGCCTCCCTTGCCTCCCCCAGCTCTGGTCCTTCAAGCAACTGCACTGCAGGATAAAAAAGGGGTTGAGATGTTTCCTCCGGCCAGGAGAAAGGTCAGCATATTCCCTAGACTGGGAGGAGGGACTAGGCAAGAACCTTAAATGGGCTTTAGCTGGAGAGACTCATGGGGATCAAAGGGCTGCTGAGATATTCGTTTTTAAATGGATCAATATACAATTAAAATGAAAACTACCAAAGACAGTTAAAAGATGTAATGGCAGTGTGGTCCTGCTTAAAAGCAGTAAGGATCATAGCTGCCTGTTGGTACTTCCTACAGGGATACCAATCATGGCACAGCACAGAAACATCTCAGGATGTGCAGAGCAGCTCTCTTCCTGTTTGGAGCCAGACATCCCCTCTTTTCCCCTTCCCTGTGCATCATCCCAGCCTGCAGGATCCTCAAGTCCTGTGGGTGAGTTCTGTGCATACCCATGTTTAATGCCACCTTGAAAAACCCATGATCTTGTCAGCTCTCCCAATATTTTCTGCTCCTGAAAACTTGTCATTCCAGTGTAAGACCTCTGAAGTAGTCACAGGCTGAGCAAAGGAAAAATGAATCTGTCCACTTAGTTTTTCCCACTTGCAGACACACTCAGCAGGGACAAATACAGGTTTGCTGACCCTGTTCACTACACAGCTTTCAGATGTAGGACACAGGACCCAGCCTTGGAAGGGTGTGAGGCTGTGGAAAGTGGCCGGGACAGCCAGTCAGGCAGGTTTTTTCATCTTTTATGGAAATGTAGTCCTTGGGGAAAGCATGGAATGCTGCAGACAGCAACTTGTTTGCCCTGTCATCAGCAGGGGCCCAGGGAGGTTCCTCATTCCAGCCCATGGCCTCAGCCCAGATCTAGGAGGACACAGACAGCCCAGTGGCCTGGGCTCACAAGCTGCAAATGAGCAGCCAGGAGCCAGCTTGCCCTTGACATGGTCATGTGCCCTTTGTGAACTCCAAAAAGTCAAAATTATTCCACGTATCGCGGCTTTGGGGCTACACGAGTGGTAGTGACCCCCTTTGACTCTGATGCAAGAAGAAACAAGTGGCAAATTTGGTGCCTCTCATCCCAGCCAAACTCCATTAAAGCCTAACAAACCATCTCGTTTCCCTTTGTCAGCAGAACTCAAAAGAAAGCTCCAGAGACCAACCTTGGCTCCAGGGTCTGAACTGGACTGAAGGCTCTCCGTGGGCTCCAGTGGCGCCGCTTCGCACAGATGCTGCATGGATTCGGACTGGGCTCAGCGGGAAGACCGGCTTTTCTTGTGCGGAGGGTCACGGTGTGCAGCTGATTGGGAGGACAAACACAGGAAGGACCAGCCTGCACAAGGCTCAGAGGCGCCTGGGAAGGGAGGAGATGAAAAGGGGAGTCAAGGTGGCAATTAAATATTAAAGGACCAGTCCAACAATAATTAGTACTTGGGTGGAGGGAAGGGGTGGAAGTGCATGTGATGCCTGGAAAATACAGCAATGTTAGAGGGAATATAAAAGCAAACCTTTACTTGAAAGCTTTCAGGTACACAATATGGCAAAAATTGCACGTGGTATAGTAATTCTACAATTTTTATAAGGTTAGTCAATTAGTATACTTATCATATACTGTCTAGTTAAAAGGTTAGTTGGTTAGGTAATAATTCCTGGGGTCCCCACTGGAAGCAGTCCAGAGCTTTCTTTTGCCCCACTTTCATTATGTCTGGTCCAGATTCTGGTTGGAAAACAGAACATCCTTGTAGCTGGTTGTCTTCTTGGAATAAGACTGCACAATATTTAGGTTTATAAGGTTAGCTTATTGTTCCTAAATGTAGGGAAGAAAGATAGGAAAAATACTAGAAGCTACAGCCATGCTTTAGCAATCTACAAAGCTACAAATTATGAAAAATACAAAAAGCTAAAAATCTTAGGCATCACATGAAGCACTTGCAGACTTGCTGGGCTGTGCCTGGCTGCTGAGTGCTTCACTCAAGTGGCAGAAAACTTCTGAAAGTGCAAATAATCCCTGCTCCAGCAGGAAATCATAATTCAAGAGGGTGATACCTTTCTCTGGGCATCCATTTTGGGTCCCTGAGCAAGTCCTGAGCCAGATGATTCTCCCTTGGGAATGTGGATGTTTTGTTGGCCCTTCTGACTTGATCTCTGCAGCAGGGCTGATGTGTTGCTCAGGCCTGAGGACACTGTGCAGTCCAAACACAGGGGATTAGGGTGGGCTACAATACAGAGTTTAGAATTGGGTTTGTAAAAAGGAAAAGTTCCATTTCCTTTCACCCTCGAATACTTTGCAATACCTTCCGAAGGAATTGATTAAAAACACTCTTCCTTTGCCCTGTTGTTATTTAAACCTTTTGATGAGAAAGGTTTGGAACAAACACTTAAAGATGCCTTTTTCTGGAAGCACCAGTTAAAATACTTGGAGCATTTCTGAAGCTCACTTACTAACCAAAAAAAAGCAGAAACATTTCAACAATATGAGAAGTGGAACCTTTCCACTCCACTCATGTATCTGCTCTTGAGGCAAAAGAACTGGTTTTCATCCCCCCAAGGCTCTGATCCTCCTGAAATGAGCCATTTTGGCTAATTTGCTCTCCAAAATGTCAACTGGGCCATCTCTGGATGACACTGACTTACTGGCACTAGTGCCACTGGGACCTTGTTTAGGCTGTGAAGGTATTGTAACAGGCACAGTTAGCCAAGGTGTCGCGTACCCCAGCACCTTCTCTGGCCTTCCCCAGGCTGAGAATTTATGTCCCAAATCCTCACAGGAAGAATATTTATGTGCAAGGGATGAATTAGTCTGGGATATCTCAGGATGCTCGGAGGGAACTGGCTCGCTGTCAGTCATGCTGGGAAATGGTGTGAACATATGGGCAGCTTCAGAGCGAATGTGGCTGCGCTCCCAGCACACAGCACCGGGGAAAATGGGACAGTATTGCTACAGTGAGACTTCCCTTGCCAAGACAAAGCTGAATTGGGTCTCCATGGGCCTCCTGCCCCTTCAAACACACTGCAAATTCAGCACATCTTTTATTTGCTTCGGTTTGCAATGTACTGGTGCCCAGAAACATAACTGCCATATGCCTGCAACCTTCTCGGCCCTGGTATTGGGTCAACAGCTATTCACAGGTTTCCAGCACTGCAGGAGCCTCGCAGAACCCTGAGGAAGAGAGAAGGGCCCTGCATGGATCTCTCTGTGCT
Source organism: Edolisoma coerulescens (assembly GCA_013397115.1). Classification (NCBI taxonomy): domain Eukaryota; kingdom Metazoa; phylum Chordata; class Aves; order Passeriformes; family Campephagidae; genus Edolisoma; species Edolisoma coerulescens. The sequence goes on from VWZW01003475.1 coordinate 147,262, forward strand.
GTGCTGCATGTGGGTCATGCTCCAGCACACACCCTGGGAAGAAATAACAACTGACAATCAAAACCAGCCTGTGAGCCTGATTCCTGAGCCCCTTTTAACCTCATACCTTAAACTGGTGCATACTGGTGAAGATGCTTCTTATCAACACAGACAACTGCACAAATTTTGGAAGGTGATGGCTCCTCCAAGCCCATCCCAGTACAGAGTGGTCACAAATGGCACTGAACAAATAGGTGCTAAATCTTATTCTTTAGGTAGTTATACTCCTAAAAATTCAAAATTTGGTTGCACCTACAAACCAGAAAAAGGCCATCATGGGCCAGGAGCAGGGAGGAAAAAGGTGGGCTCTGTGGAGTGCAAACATCTGCAGAGACACATGTCCTTCTGTGCACAAAGAAATTGCTTATGCCATGTTGCTGGGACAGCAGTAAATCAAACTGGCTGTGTAGAGGAGACCCAACATCCATCTGGGCCTTTCTCTTCAGGCACCCAGCACCAATGGCTTGGTGTAAAATGTAAACATTCAGACAAACAGCTCTGACTCAGGTCCTGGCACTCAAACCATGACTAAAGCACTTTATATCTCTAAATTAACCCCTCCTGAAGTTGCAGAGGGTGGGCAGCTACATTCACCTGTAAAATAAGCTCTGCACAGTGAAGTGACTGGGGCTCAGTTGGCTAATGCAGAACTGCCCCTGCCAGAGAGCTGTTCTCTGGCTAAGGAAGTAATTTCAGTGGCCAAGACAATGGGAGGTTTATGCAGCAGGAGCAGCCAGGACTGCTGCTGTACCCATGGAAATCTTCCAGCACGGGAGGTGTCTGGCACACTGTCACTGGCTTCGAGCAGCAGAAATACCCTGGCTATTTCATTGCTCCAGTGAGCAGTGATAGACCAGGGTTCATAAGCTGGCTGGAGATCCACGAGCCATTGCACATTGCCTGGAAACCATCAGTCTGCTGCAATCCGAGGCAGCTGCGCAGTGATACCCAGCCTTACTTTGGCCATGGTGACTTCAAGGGCTTGGGTGTCCATGAAACTCATGACATGGGTGGTTTTGCACTGTCCAAAACATCATGGTGGTGTCACCACTGCAAGCTGTCAGCTTTGAGTATGGTTTCCCTGAGATGCAGGATAGCATTGCCTGCAGAAAAAGGGGCAGGGATGCATCCCAATCCAAAGAGACTGATCCAGACCACTTGGCCTCCATCCTGCTGACTCACCCATTGTGGTTTGCCAGGCACTGTGAAAGAAAGAGTTCCTCTGGATGAAGGATGGTCTCATCTTGATGGAATTGTCTTGTGGGAAGCATTTATGTTCCTAAAACAGTTTGGGACCCCAATATGCTTGTCCTTCCTGCTCACCCTTGGTGTTTCTGTAAGGAGAGGAAATCTTGGGATCAGCACATGCCTCCCCTAGAATGACACTGAGATCTGCCCCACCAGTCTCAAACTGGCCAAGCACAGGGAGGTCACAGAGTGGCAATATTCCAAATGGCACAACGCATTAAGGAGAGCATCAGCTTCCGGCTGATGGGAGAGGCAGCTCCTCCTCTGCTGCACTGCAGGGGCAAGAGCCAAGCAGGTTTTGAAGTAAGGGACTCCTGGATTCCCGGAGTTCAGCCACCACAGCCTGTCCCTCCCAGCCCTGGCCGTGCAGCAGCAGCCTCAGGAGGGACGTGGCAGCCCCGCTGCCTGCCTCAGGCAGTGCTTTGCAGCCAGCTGGGAGCACAAGCCCTGCTGTAGCCCCTGGCTAAGGGCAATGAAAAATAATTAATCCATGTGTTGAATACCTTGCAGCGGCACAGAGGAAACCTGCCAAGCTGTGGGAGTGAGGAAGCGTGATCACCCCCACTTCCCAGACAAGGAGTTCACACCTCGGGCTGAGCCAAACTAAAGCTGTAAGATGTGCCTGTCTGTCAGAAGCAGTGGGATGTTTGTAATCCAGCTGATTCCCACCATCCTTGCAGCTCCCACGGCTCTATTATTATCATTACTGTTGCAAGAATTATTATTTAGCATTGGGAAGAATGAAAAGGAAATATCACCCATGTCCTTGTCACCACATTAATGCCAGCCAATCTTTTCAGCAGATACCAGGTTTTAGTCTTTCCTGCTGGGCCACACAATACAAGCTGCTCTGGAGCTGCTCCTTGCAGTGGATCTGATCCTACCAGGCAAGTGACATTTTTGTGGCTAAGGCTCAGAACAGCAGGCTGGTCCCCCGCAGCCCAGCCCAGCAGGGAGCACCATGCTGGGCCAGCGGTGCTGCCAGCAGCCTGTCCTTGAAACTCCCTCCTGCTGGATTTGGAGAGGTGTCAGCCTTCGGTGGGAGAGAGTCACCCACCCTGGCATTAGGAAAAGCTTTTTGTTCTTTAAACTGCCTCAGGCATTTAAGTCATTAAGGCAGGAAGGGCTTACTCTAAGCAGCTAGAGGATTAGTGGGAGTTATAGGATACTCTCCGCTCTAATACTCTCCCTTTTTGCTTCAGCAGTTCTGTATGTGTGAAGCAAAAAGGATGCCACCCTCATGAGAAAGAAGGTCACAGCCACTGTGAGGTCCACAGACATGGCCACGAGGAAGGAGAAGGTCACAGCCATCCCCACAGCCACACAAAGGATGATGACAAGGGAGAGGAGAAGGTCACTGCCACTCCCATGGCCATACACACAGCCATGAGAAAGCCCCAAGCCCTTCCTACACAAGTCATTGGCATGGTCATTGGCATGAGAGTGGCTACAGAAGGAGCAGCCACCTTCCACAGCCTCTGTGGGAAGCTATCCCCATGCACAAAGGGTCACATATAGCTACCACCCAGCTCAGAGCAATGTCATGGTATGGATAGACAAGGACAGAAGGATCCTGCAAGGAGGTGGATATGCCTGACCTCCGTGTGTTCTCCATGCTTTCAACTCAGTTGTTTCAAACCTACCATCTGTTTCAAAAAATCATTTGCTTATTTAATGCTGCTAAAAGCCAACACTTCAAAACGCTGCCCTGCACCTGCCACACAGGGCCAGGAGTGCTTCTGGGTGCATTCCCAGCCCGGGCCAAGCAGGAGCACAGCTGCGGGGATGAGGGACTTGTCACCCAAAGGATGCCTGGTGCCCCGAGCTCCTGTTCCGCACCCACACGCTCAGCCCCATCCCCGACAGCCAAGNCGCCGCAGCCGCCACTCCGGAGCGTTCAGCACCGCGGGCACGGACAGCGCCCGCCGCCGCCGGCCATGGAGGCCGCGCCCTCCCCGCCGCCCCGGGAGCCACGGCCCGAGGGGACGCGCCGCGGTCGCGACCCCGCCTCGCCCAGGTAGGAGCTGCGGAGTCGGGACGGGGGCGCGGAGCCGGTGCCCCGGCGGGGGGGAACCGCCGCCCTGCCTCCATCCCCGGCTCTGTGTGTAGAAGTGGTCGGTGTCACTGGGTTTTCCTGGGACCAGCGCCCCCCAGTCCCGCCGAGGTGTGTCCCGTCGTCCCACCGGGGGTGCAGACAGAGTCCCTCGCTGCCTGCTCAGGTGCCCACCCGCGATTCGGGCTCTGGCGATGTGCGTTACTCAACCGAGGCCCTGGTTGCTCCTGCACCGGGGCCAGGAACACCATGCAGAGCCAATTGTGCCGGGGGGCTTCCCGGTTTGGTCTCCCGGGCAGGTTTCTATCCTGCAACATGGTGTGCTCTCCCTTCTGCAGCAACGGGAGAGCTATTGTTGGGAAGCTCAGCGTGTTTCAGACAGAGCCTTATTGCACTCAGCTGTGGGCAAACATGGGTTTCACTCCAAAGATCTCCTCCATAAACCCTCGCATCCCTCATCATGTTCCCCTGTGCCATATGCTCCCTCATCTGGTGTCTTAAGCCAGGTTGGCAGCCACAATCATCAACATTTTCTGGAAACATCAACAGCCCATAGTCATGGGCAAGGAGCCATCCCATATTCACGACCACACTGGCATTTGCTAGACCAGGGCAACAGACCTGAGCTCTTTAGATTCTGTTTGACCAGAGCTCATCCCGAGGTCAGCAGCACACAAATCCCTTGTGAAAGCCCAAAGGTTTCATTTCTGTCTGGTACGGGATATTCACGCTGAGAGAGCCCCACCCGCCCGGGGGCACTGACAGGGCACTCACTGCTCATCAGACAGCTCTGATGTCCTCGGCCAGAGGCTGCCGTGCCTGTCGGTCTCAGTGCTCAGTGATTCTCACACAGTCCAGCCCTAGTTTAGACCTTGCGGATTCAATGGGGGCCGAGCTGTCACTAGAGCCATTTTCTTTGCTTGTCTGAGTACTCCTTCGCCATTCAGACAGGTCTTGAAATGAACACTGCAGCCTGTGAGAGGTATGTCACAGATTTAAGCCACCTGACACAGGTGTATTTTGAACTTCACCCACGCTGCTCACTCAGTCTTAGCTCTGTGGTCCCCACCCTCTGCCCTAGCCAAGGCTCTTCATCATCAATGCTCACCTCATCAGCAGAAAAACACAGATGTTAGAAAACACCACCTTCCTCCTGGCCTCTTTCAGCCTGGGACACAAAGGTGGGGATTTTCTTTTCCTTTCCCTTTTCATTTCACTCCTTTTTTTCTTCAAAATGAGGCTTAGCAAACATGATTTTCCCAGTGCAGACAGAGCTGTTCTGGCACTGAAGGCTGGATGGGAACCTTGAGCCCTCTGTGTCTGGCTCTATCCCAGCACACACACCTGTACCCACGGCAGCAGCAGCAGCTGCCTGGGGTAAAGGTAAGGCTGTTCGCACGAGTCAATGGAAAGGATTATAAAACAAAACTTTTCCTGGCAGACTATGTGGGAAGCAGAGTTTTGCAGTCTCATTAATTTTTCATGATGATTTAACATACTCAGGAGTCTCACTAACAAAAAGACTGTAGGTCTTCTCAAGGGTACGCACGATCCTGCTGCTAGACTGAAAAAGCAAAACAAAAGAACTCCACAGGAATTGTTCAGTGCACAAGGATTTGCCGCAGCCAAAGGAGGAGATAGATTGCTCAGGAGTGCCTGTCTCTCCCTGTCAGGGAGACAAGGAGCTAGATAACGAGGTGACAGTGAAATGCAGTGAACCCTTCCCTAATCCCAGGGAAAGGGCACTCTTATCTCCTTAGAAAATACAAGGAAAAAAGCTCTTTTTCTCAAGAGCTCCACTGCAATTTTGCTGGTGGTATGTTCAAAGAGAAATTTAAATTCCATTATAAAAGCACATTCTTAAAAAGTCATTTACAGCTCTCCAGGAAAAAGCTATTAGTCTAGATGGAAGCTGACCTACAGCACATGGATTTAATCCAGAAAGAATTCATATTTCTTTTTCATTTGGGAACACTTGTACAGCTGATATGCAAACAAAACTTTGCTAGAGGAAGAAAAAAGGGGAAAGAAAATAAAAGTAGCTTCTTTTTTTTAATAAATGAAATTTTTTGGCACTTAATGTCTAGTTGAGCAAAGGTTCTTGATGAAAAAGGGCTACGGTTGTAGGCAAGGTACAAACTCCTGCCATTTTTCTCCTTGTTTTTATTCTCCCTTGAGATTCCTCCGTCAACAGGAGAAGTTGTAGTTTGAGTCAGGCATCAGACAGCTCCATTCACTCGGTAGGTGTTTCCCATCTTTCATATGCAAAGTGCTTCTTTCTTGATCCTCTCTTTAGTATGCAAAGGGGGAGATGATCTATTAAAAAAAAAAAAAAGCAGTGCTTATAGAAATGGGCTTGGGACAAGGGTGGAATTAGGCAGACTGAGAAAGGAGCCATTCCTGCAAAAGGCTGAATATTTTTGGCCCGTTTCCCTCTAAGAACCACATGTGCTCTCCTGCTGCATGGCTTGGGGGGGGACAGCAAGAGCAGGGAGCGCCAAGAACTGTAGTGGCTTAGGAAGAAGAAGGGGACCATGTGCTACTATTTCCCTGCCTGCAAAGCTTCCTGTGTCCCAGCTCATCTCTGTGTACTGCAGAACGAAACCATCCCGAGGGGAATGTGCTGGGAGCAGGCAGCCAACACGGCATGTTTCCAGTAAACCACCCTGCTGGGGCCAAGTGAGCAGGTAAAGCCTAAAGCCAGGTCCTGCAGCCATCCTCTGTGGGGCAGAAGGATGCTGGTCTCTGGAAGAGGGAGATACTCTGTACCAGGGGGGTGGACTCATAGCATACAGCCCTTGGCTCCTGCCACAGACCCTGTATTCCACCACCGCTCCACATCCCTGCAGACCTGGAATGGCAGAAAGCTGTCTCCTTAGAAATCCTGACCCTATCTTTCCTGTTTCCTTGTGGGAAGAAGCTCCAGGCCTTTTGCTGGTTCCCCCACACAAGGTAGGCTGTTTGTGCCCTGGTGCTCATCTCAGAGAAGCACTGCTGCACTCAGAGTGACTCGGGCAGGTCCATAAATTGGATTATTGTTCTGTCTAGACATCTCGGGGCAAGAGACAGGGAAGCATACAGCGAGAGCAACACAGCTCACTACTGTGGGTAACAGGACCACAGTCCATCCCTTCCCTTCCACCCCTTCTTTTCTCCTTTCACAGCGTCTCTTTGGTTGCATCCAGCTGAGCCTGGAGAAGAAAATGGAGGCTGCCAGCTGCCTCTGTAGGCTTTTCTGCAGCCAAGACACCATTTCTGCCCACTTAATCCCAAAGATATCAAATATCTGACACAGCCCAGAGTGGGAATGAATGTTAAAAATAAAAGTCTTTGTCAGTGTCAGCATGGCAAGCAGAGTCCAGTGTGGTGCTCTGCCCTCTTCTCCTCATGCCTGACAGCAAACAGACATCAGAAATCCCCAGAAACATTTTTCTAGCATAGTTCAGGGTCCTGAGGGCCCAGAAAAGTAATAGTGACATGTTTTCAGGCAAAGAAGGGCCAGCCTACATGTCTGGTGCAGACCTCAGCAGACCAAAGGTTAAGCTCACCAGCACTCCAGCTAATTGGGAGAGCAGCAAGTGGAGACTTGAACTCAGCTGAGCTGCCAGCAGTGATTATCCAAACCGACCATTATTTGCAAGCTCCAGGTTTCCCTGGAGATTGTGGATAACCAAGGTCACATCGTCATGGAGTTGGAGACGGATGAGCATAAGGGAACTCATATCCGGAGGGTGATTGACAGAGCTGTAATTGTTTAGTCTGAAAAGGAGATAATGAAGAGAAGTCACGAGTGAATGATCCAAACCTGCCAAAGTTATTCCAGAATCTGAAGTCACTGAGCAGGCCAGGGACTGAGTTAGGAGATGACACGCGGAGGAAGAGCAGAACTTGACAGCATTTCACAGCAAAGATGGTAAACAAGGAGAGTGTGATTTCATGTGAAATATTAGACTCAACGCTACCAACGTGTGTGCAGAAAACCCGGAGGCAATCTGCGATATCCAAGAGTTTGGCATCTGCTTTCCCCACCAGGAGGTTTTGTAGCCAAGGGGTTTGTGGAGGAAGAAATTTTCATTGCATGGTCTCCTGCCTCTCCCTGACCATGTTCAAAGAGTATTTTGTAAAAGCCCTTTTGTTCTGTCCAGTGTTACATATTCACCCTCAGCTGAGGCAGACAGGCTAATTAAGTCATGAAAAGCCTCTGGTCCCAGATTACTGTGCAGATCCAGCAGTTTAAAGGGATGAGAATTTTGCTTTTCCTTTGAAAAAAATGATCAGAAATATAGTACAGGTATAGGAACACCAAAACACAAGATATCAGTGCGGCAGTGTCTTTATAAATTATTATGCACTGTAGGAGAGCATCACCTATTCAAAGTGTGCAAAAATTAGGGAAGACAACAGGATCAAGGTCAAGGAAAAAGAGTAACTTAGAGGCAACAAAAAGGGAGTGAGAAAAGGTCTAGACCTTGTCAAGGCAGAACACTACCATTACCTCAGCTCTCTGATGAAAATTCCCTGCAGTACAAAGCTACAAACCGCAAACAAGTCACTGGACACATGGGAAGAGCAAGATGATTTACACTTCAGGCTTGAGAGCATGGCTTGAGGGACCCTCCAGGTTAGCTGTCCCAAACAACCTCTGTCCCTGCAGCTCACCAGCACTGTAGGGGATGTGGTGGTTTAGCATCTTCCCATCAGGTTGCCTCTATAATTAGTAGAGAAGTGCAACTACTAATTAAATATGTAATTTTATTTGTTGACTGCCACAGACCCTAATCTTTTCCTTGGTCTGTCTGCTGCACCTGAATCCCTCCCTGCGGAGGGACAACTCTGATGAGGCTGTAAGGACTCCAGACAAGAGTTCAGATTGCATCTCCTGAGCAGCTTTGCTGGCACTGCATTTGTAATCTCATCTATGACAAGTGTGTAGTCTCCTGTGGTGAACTACCTTTACACAGAGCTCTAACACAAATCACACGCTTGAAAGGCTAGGTAATCCTGTCACTAATCCACCTGGGACAGGACAGCAAGGACTTCAAGCCTATTGTTGATGTTATTTGGCAAGTTCTGTGGGTGACTGGGATATCATTGTCACAGTTCAGGAGCTTCTGCTTTGCCAGCTGCTCTCCCTCTTGCTGCATTGAACCAGCTCAAGTCTTACCAGTACCTTGCCTTGCCGCTCAAAGGCAAATGAGCACTGGAATTGCTGGGGACAACTTTATCTCAACCTTATCTCACTGAGGTGTGCACACACCTGTCTGCTGTTTTCTGGCACCTGCTTCAGCACTAACACTGACTTCTTTCTAGCTACTTTGCATTTGCACATCAATTATGGCTTCTGAAGTCAGGACCCAGGAATGCGCTATCCATGTCTGTAACTGCTGCAGCTTTCTTTAGGCTCAGAAACTAAACGTAGCATTGGATGGTGCTTAATCAGTCAGCACTTCTCTGTTACTTGTCCTTGGACTGGTACACTGTGCAACTGAACTTGGGTGTGATGCTTGTGCCATGAGTGTCCACATGGGCACTGGTGTAACTGCTACCACAAACATTGCTCTGCTGTAATGATTTTAATGAAATAAGTCCATTTTGTACAATCATGAAATACAGTTTATCAGTGTTGATAAACTCGGCTGATGTTGGAAAGTACACAGCACAGACTGCCAAGGCCAGTATGTCCTGCTTTCTGGAAAAAATAGCAATTTTCAAGCAATACTGAGCTAATAGCATTCTCCAGATTCTTTTGTCTTTGATAATCTCATGCCAGTTAACTTTAGGTGCAATTCCAGAGACGTGTAATCACTAAAATTCTGCCTTTTTCCATGGCTGTGAGAAAAATAAATGAGAAGGACTCTACAAAATTTAAAAAACATTCCTTCCCCAACTTTTTACCTTCATTTTTTCCCACATCACACCAGGTGCCTCAGGCTAAAGTTCATCTCACTGCAGTCTTCCTCCAACACTCATAATTCTTTGATGACTTGAGACACTTTGTGATTCTGGCTGGCCTGAACTGTTTGTCCTATTTAATCCTGGACGCCAGGCACTGCAGCAAGACACATAATTCAGCTGTACGAGACCGTGGCACGTGCTCTGAACAAGGACCAGGAACTGCTGGTGTTTGCATCTCTTGGGACAGCAATTCCTAAAGCATTTTTGGGGTCAGAAGGACCTCAGTCTATTGTGCGTGAAGGGGTTTTTGGTGTCACACACAATAAGCAGTCCCTCAAAGTATTATTCAAACTTTCTCCAAGCTAGCAAAACCTCTCAGGCTCCGTAAATCAAGAACTATAGGAATGAAATAATGTTTTTAATTCCTTGGAGAGAAGAAAGTGTATCCTGCAGACACGTCATTACTGGAGTCTGCAAATGTTTTGTCTCAGTAAATTCAGCAGCCAGAGGACAGTCAAGTTTCAAAGGATCTATGGAGATCCCACTCCATCCCCATCCTACAAGATAAGACCAATAAAATCTATTTCTGTCATCCTTGGGAGATGTGTGTCTAAAAAGTTCCTGAAGAGCCCAGTGGGGCATGCGGAACATGGGAGCCATTAGGGAATGTGCCAGGCTGGAGGCTGAAGCCCCTGTTACACGTCACAGCCCTCAGATTCACTGCTCAGCTGTGTCAGTGCCAGGGATGACTCACTCTCCTGCTGACCCAACATGGAGCAGTGCCAGTCCTTCTGCAGAGCAATCACACTAATTAATCCTCCCAAGGAGTGCAGATAATTGAGTGGCTTCTTGACACGCAGATTCTGTTTCTGTTTGCCCAGGCCTCTGTAATCTCTCTGGGTCCTGAGTTAGGACCCCCCTCCAAACTCTCCAAATATCTTGGAGAATTTTTGGGTGGGCTGTTACTCAATTTTTCAAACTTTTGGAGCAACACACACAAAGGATGGATTACAGGATTCTCCATCACTTGGGATCCCTGAGTGAGTCATGGATGTCTTTATAAAAAGCATAATCCAGTTCAGTCCTTAGGCTGACTCCTGGTACAGGACACAGTGGGTGAGGTTTGACATTTGTGTTGTGTGGGAGGTCTGTGAGCATCTCCACTTCTCAGGATGTGACTCCCCAGTGCCGCCTTTCAACCTCTCCCCTGTTTTACCTTTCCCTTCATTTCTCTCATAGGGAAAAACAAAATGCAGGACCTTGCCAGACCTGCCTTGCCATGCCAGAGATTGGGAACGCTGAGCTCAGCTACAGTGGCACTTCCTGGGAAAAAATCTGCCCAGTCCATCACTGCCCCATTCCTGCATCCCCCGGGCTGGGGGAAGACAACCTACCCTCCTCCAGCCACACACTTGGGCCAGTCTCCACCCAGTCCAATGGCCAGGTGCCATCAAGCTCCCAGGACTCACAGCAGCACCAGCCATATTACCCCTGCAACCAGGAGGAGTCCCAAGGCGGCTACAGCCTGCCCTCGCTCCCTGGGCATGGCGAGAAGCCCGTGCTGTGTTCCCACCTTTCCAGTGGTGATCTCGTGCCTGCTTCCCACCACGAGGCCTCAGAAACTCCCTGGAAGCAGTGGTCCCCCGAGCAGCGGCAGCCGGTACAACATCATGTTGTCACAGTCAGGTAAGAGTCACGTGAAGGGCGGCTCAGAAGAGCATCTTCCAGACTTGATGGGATGAGCAGGGTCTGAGCTGGGATGCATGAAACATGGGTTTGCTCTCTAGCTCAGGGCAGCAGCTGCCCCAAAACGCACGGAGGGATCCAGTTTGCTCTCTACCTCTGTATGGGTGTACAGAGAGCTGCCATTCCCATGCCAGGGAGAGGTGGGATTTCCTTCTCAAGGGACTGGCTGGCTAAAGCCAAGGTCACTCAGTCACTCCTAGGTCACATAGCTGTGAATATGCCCATCTTCCTTTACCTTTGTATTACCTCCCTTTGCCCTTCAAGCCACCCAGCTGCCAGTCCTTTATCTTGGCAGAGTTGTCAGTGATGGGAGCAGAGTTCATTCTTTCCCTGCCCCACAGAAACTGCTGCCAGTGCTGGAAGGGAGTGGCACTGGCTGCAGCTGAGCAGTGAGAGATACAAAAGGGGGGAACATTATTTGGCTTTCCAGGTTGGGCAGCAACCAGGGTATGAATTCTTTGTTGTCCATGACGAATCCATTTGCGTGCAGAGTGCCTGGGTAACAAGAGCCTGAGCTACAACCTCTGCTCCTTCCAGCCAACACCATCCTTCCTCCTGAGTGTGCCTTTTAGAGTCCACTCCTGGCACAAGAGATCACGATCCCTTCATTGCTGCAGCTGTAGCCACTGAATCGTAATAAAATATGGCACAGGACTCCTTCCTTGCCCATGTACAGCATTGCAGTGTTAGGCACAAAAGCCCTTTACAGTCTCATTTTCCAGCCATTTACAGACGATTTAATTTGCTTGTGTTTGCAGTGTAGAGGAACTGCAGTCAAAGGAGCCTGGATCCTTTTCCTGAATCCTTTTCCTGGATCCTTTTTCACTCCTATGCTATCAGCAAAATTGCCGACCACATCCTCTGTAACAGGTTATTTAAGTAGGAAGCACAGCTGGATTGCAAATCCCTGGCAGAGCGTGCAGCACCAGCAGTCAGAAAAGTGATAACATAATAATGCCAGAATGAGGTTTTTAATCCAAGCAAATCTGCTTGAGGAGCTATTGTGAGGGAATTAGCACAGGATGGGCAGCGCACTGCCGGAGAGAGACCTTGCTTTGATAATATGCGGAGGCTTTTGCTCTGCTCCTCTCTGTCCTGAATCTACAGAGCATTAGCGTGATGAGCAAAACACAGAATCATTTATTCCATGAGCCACCGAGAGTGACTCTGCCATGGGGAACTCTCCTCCACTGCTTTTCCATTTCTCCCACTCATAACAAGCTAGGAAGGATGAGCTGCCTCAAGGTCACCAGTAGGCTGCTGCATGGAGCGGGGGCCATCTGCCCAATGCAGATATTGGAGTGCAGCAGGACCTTCTCCCAGTTTAAGCAGGAGTGTAGGAGGGTGAGAGGAGGAGGGAGCACTGGTTGAGCAGAGCTTGGCACAGCTGCAGAAGGAGGTGGGAGCAGTTCTCTGGAAGATGGTCCAAGCCAAGGCTGTGCCAGACTGGGGCATGTTTCAAAGGGACATTTCAGTGCAGAGAGAGCAGAACAAAAGGTCCTGCAGATATCTGACCCACCAAGATGCAGCTTTTCTTTCAGGATGCCGTTGGAAGGCTTGTCCTCAGGGATTCATTAACAAACTTCCCTGGGGAAGGCTTCTTTATTTCCCCCCCAGAGCCCTTCAAGTAGGAGTGACAAATGCTCTTCTGTGAAGAAAATCCTGATAAAATATTTTTAGCAGCTCCACTGGCATTCTTCTCCTATAGCCTGAATAGACAATGTCGTTGGAGGGGCCCAGGAAACAAATAAGATTCACCTTTTTGGGAAAATCCTTGCTGAGCTAAACAGAAAATAAAAACTATCTACAGTTGTTGCTAGCCCAACTCATGAGATTTAATAAAGAGGTTTGCTTTTGTCAAGAAACACTTTAAGAAGTGCAGGAAAAGCACTTAAACCAGATAGATTTTAATGGATGAGATCTGCAATGGGATTTCTATAGGATTGCATTGCTAATGTCCAGTACTCTCTGTGGGGTTTTCTGAGAGGGGCAAAACGAGGAGTGACTACATGGCTTCCCATCCTGTTCAGTTAAAATGGGAGAGGAAAAGGCTCTGTTATTCATTAAACTAATTCACACAGTGCCAGAACTGTGTCAGCACTGGCTCACCTTGATGCTTACAGCCCTGCAAGGGTTAACCTGCTCAGGGATCAGCCCAGCACTAGGCTTCCCAGGAAAATAATAAATGAACACATATTTTTTCCTTTCTGTCTGCAGACATGACAAAGCTTTCAGGATGCCAAAAAGGTATGTTTAACAGCAAAAGCTTCCTGTCCTTGTACCCTGTGATCAGTGCTCTCCTGTCCTGCTATTAGGAGAAGCAGAGTGTTACTGCTGGTGACATCCCAGCAGGCCCGGCTCCAGAGGCGAGGTCAGCACTCCTGGGGCTTTCCACTGTTTGGAAAAATCTCCCTTTGCTTGTGAGATCAATTTAACCTGCATTAATGAATAGCAACACTGTCTCAGTAGCTGTTCTTGGGCAGGTGCCTGGCTCTAACCCATACAGTAGCTTTATATATATATAATAATTCTATATGTGTGTGTGTGTGTGTGTGTGTGTGTGTATGTGTATATCTATTTATGTAAGATTAATCCAGCTTGTCCTGTCAGAGGAGCAATAAGGAAAAGAGCCCATCCATTAAATAAATTCATCTTTTCAAAAAACAGAAAATTTTAAATACATTTATCAAAATTAAAATAATTTGATTGCTTTCTACTTCTGTTTAAAAGTTGACTTTTGTAAACTATTGCTTCTGGATGGTTTGGGTAAGCACCTTCCATCTTCAGAAACTGCACATGATTTTTTTTTTTGTTCTTTTTTTTCTGGTAATTGGACATGGAAATACCCAAAACATCCTCCAGAAATTAGGTACTCTAATGAGTGAAGAGCAGTTTTGTTCACTTTCGTAGTAAAGACTTCGTCTACGAAAACAAATTTGATAAGGCAGTTGTAAATTGAAAAAAAAAAGAAAAAAAAAAAAAAAAAGCAAAAGTCATGTGAAAAGGTGTTTGAAGTGCTTGTGATGGTTTCTCATGATGAAATAGCTACAGTGGAGTCCCAGGCAAAAGGGGCAAAAGAGCAGGCAAGCAGAAACATTCCATCTCAAAGTTCATAAATATTTCACTTCCCTTTGCAAATACTTGTCAACTATTTTTGAACAAAGAATTTCTTATATTTCAGAAATACATCAGAACACAAAAGAACTACCTAGAACCTGCCAAACCAGAGCAGGAACACATTCTGCTATCTTATATCTCAACTGATGTTTCTGAGGATGACAAAAATCTTGACACAGTAAAACCTGCACTGGTAAAAAATGTGGGAGAGTGACTTTCATAGATCATCCTATATGGGAGACAGTTTGTTCCAAAGGAAAAGCAGAACTTGGATAGAAAATTTACACCAGCTCTTTAAGAACAAAAGTAACTGGCATATAATACTTTGGCCAGAGTAAGCTGCTTACCTAGAAGGATTCTGATGGTATAGAAATGTCATCAAAATTTCATGAAATGTCATTAAAATTATATGTATTCTAGTGAATACATATGAATTTAGAGCAGTGTCTAAATACACAAATTTAGAACGAGTGACAGAGGGCATGCTTGGGTCATTTACCTTCAGGGACTCTTCAGAATAACCTGAAGATTTCTCAGGGCCCACAGTCTGGAAATCTGCAGCCCAAACTGTTGCAGCCACCAGCAGACATTGCTCAATGCGAGGGAAATGAAGAGGCTCTTTCTAAATGCAATCTTTGAACTTAAATGTTTAAAGCTTCATTTTGCCTGCGGACACAAGAGTCTGGTTTTTATTATTTCTGATTGAAAAAGCTGGAAAATGCAGGGAGGCAAAATGTAATTACCCGAGTTAATTAGAGCTGCCTGCAAACATCCAGTTAGAGGTGTAATATGTTCATTAATAGCTGCACTAGAGCCTCCAAGCTTCACAATAAATAACTGCTCAAACCAGAGACCCTGATTTTTTCCTTCCTGTTACTCACACCTCACTGGCTCAAAAGCAGGTTTTGTGCTCAGAGCAGAAGCATTTTACCAGCTGCATTTTTCTCCTCCTGTTGCCTGCAGTTACTCGCAGCTGATGGCAGAGTGGCCGCTGGCCGTGCTGGTGCTGTGCTCCGTGGCAGCAGTGATCTGCACCGTGGCTGGGCTGCTGGTTGGGAATCTGCCTGACTTTTCAGAACCCCTAATGGTAAGAACCTACAGTTCAATAGGAACGTAAGGAAAATCCACGCCCAACCAGTGATATCAACCCTCCAAGATAAGCAGAATGTGCCAGTCCTGCACAGCTGCCCCTGACACACAGGGAGAACACAGCCCATGCCAGTGGCAGCCACCAGCCCATCCCTCAGCCATGCTGTGCACTCCCACCAGTGCCTTCACTCCGGTATGGAGACACTGCCAGCACAAACTGGGATTGCTCCCTTTCCTCCCCTTCCAAGGCTGGAAGGCTGAAATTGCCCATAGGGAATAGCTAGGCTCGGCAGAGACTGGATAGAAGAGCTGGCTTTGGCTCCTACAGTCTGTGCATGAAGCTCCTGATACAGACAGCATGCCCTGCTCTGAGCACTATGCACATGGAAAGTTTTCCATGCAGAATGCCACATTCCCTAAAGTCATCTTTGCCTCTTGTTAATGGAGGAATCTTGAAAAAATAAGAATACACTAGAGTTTGTCTGCAAAAAGGAAAATTAGTCCCATTTCTGTAAGGGACTATTACACTTGAAAAGAAGGAGAGATTCTTAGGAGATCAGGGAGAGATAATTGTAGCCATTGTTGATGGGAAGGGAAAGGGAAACGGAAAGGGAAAAGGGAAAGGGAAAGGGAGAGGGAAAGGGAAAGGGAAAGGGAAAAGGGAAGGGGACTTATTTTTTCTCTCATCTCTGGGATGCAGTATTTCCAGGGAAAGTTCAATTCGTGTATCTCTCCAAGATGCAGTAATAGTCTCATACAGTTTCCATGGGTCAGAGGAGTCCTAAGGACAGCTGAGCAGAAGTGGAGCTGTGACAAAGCCCTTTTCCTTGGTGCAGGGTTTCGAGCCACGGGACACTGACATTGGCAGGAAGCTCATTGTGTGGAGGAATGTCAAGAGCCATACAGGCTACAAGAAGACCCTTTCCCTTTTTCCCTATGCCAAGAAGAAAAGGTATTTGAGCTTGGTTTGGGGGGTTTGAGGAATATGTTGGTTGTAAAGTCACATATTCAATATTCCAAAATATCTATGTGAATTCCAACATACAGCCTACGCTTAAAAGCAACCGAGGCATTGGAGAGTTTGAAGTCTGTGTGCCTGCAATGGATTTGGGCTGGATATTGCTGTGTGTGGCACCAGAGCCTTGTCAGTGAATGTAACTCCCAGCCAGACACTCTCTTGTTAATAATAATAGTTAACAGTATTATTAACAATAATCTGCCCTCTTGCTAGCTATGATGACCTTGGCATTGGCAGAGGACAGAAGGCTGCTCAGGGAGAACAAGCGGCAAGGACACGGAGAATGGTGGAAACCATCTATGGAGCAGATGGATTCTTCTGTGGTCCCCCAGGTGAGTGAAATCTCGATGGGGCAGTAAATACTGCACACCCAGAACGCAGCTGACAGAACTGTCAGAGTTTAGGACACAGAGAATACTCTGAATTTGCTCTAAGCAAGCCGTGTGTACAATTCCACCTGTGAGAGCTCTGACAGTGCCCTCCCAGCACTTCATACCTCAGTGGTCAGAAAAGGCTGGTTCAGAAATTCTGAAGAGTTGTTTCTCCTTCTTAACTCTTTGCCATACTTCTTGTTTTCCCTTTAGTAATACACCTTGAAAGCACACATTAAAGGACTAATGTTTTCACCATTTACCCATATCAAAAGTGAATACTCTGAAAAAGCAGCATATGCCCCACTCGCTGTCTTCTCTCTCCCTTGTCTGCTCCCACTCCATCTCTGTTCCTTCTTTTCTTCTTGAAAAATGTAAATGGCAGTAAAATCTGGAGAGAAAAACAGAAAACTCCAACACCCCCCAAATTTGTCCCAAAATGGACACCAGTAAGTAGAAAGAAGAGGAACAGCATGTAGATATTTTTATTCTCTTCCCTGCCTTCTATACACCTCTGAAACAAGTCACACACTAAACCCACAGGTCCTTGGGAGTTTTTGGCTGAGCTTGAGCTCCTCCCTTGTTCCAGGGGAGCAAAACCAGATGCCAGCAGTCACTAAAGGCAAGCTGACATTTGATTTTGAAAATGCCCTGATGCTGCTGACCAGCTTCAAGGAGCAGGGGTGAGGTCACACAAAGCACATGCTCACCACTGTCTTGTGACCTGCTTCCCTCCAGGGAGCCCTCCAGAGCAGTCCTATGGACAGAGATATTTCTTTTTTCTATGAAGAGAGAATCTACTCCAAACAGCCTGGCTGATTCATCTTCATTACCGAATCCTTTTATAATGTTTTTTTCTTCTTCTTTATTTCAGAAAAGAGCTATTCCCAGCTGGTATTTATGTCCACAACTGCTGGGAGCTTATGGAACTTGCAAGCAATTCAGTCTATGTGTCAAATGGAACAAGACAAGGTCAGTGATGGCAGGAAGAACACATGTACAGGCTGTCTCTTTTCTGTCTGCTGCAATCTTTGATGTCTTGCTGAGAGGATGCCAGACAAAAACCAATGTAAGCTACGCAACAGGTTTCACCTGGAGGATTCCAAAGCATTTCACCTACTTGGCAATACAGGGATGATCCCACCTGCCAGTTGCAAATTAAACAAGAATAAATGGACACTGAACAGGAGCTGGTCTAGGAGCCAAAGGTGTCCATCAGAAGCTGCTGAGGATTTTGGGCAGCAGAACATAATTACGGAAATGGAGCTACCAGCTTGGAGATTGGTGGCAAGCTTTACAAGTGGGAAGTTTAATTGGATGAGCTGCATCTGCCATAGGAGCCAAATTTTCAAATCTGCGGTTATAAAATATAAATAATGGACAGGGTTTAATTTGTGTAAAAGGCTTCCAACTTTCCATAGCTTTGGTGTTTGGGATTTGTCCCTGGGAGGATGGATGGGGATGGGTGGTACACCTTGGGTAAAGAGGAAAAGGAGAGGAGAGGAGAGGAGAGGAGAGGAGAGGAGGGGAGAGGACGGGACACAAGAATTACGGCTGCAAGTAAGGAACTCCAGGACTGCAAGAGAGGGTCTGACCTGATGCCCCCTCATGTTTTTCAGATACGCTCACACGTGCATTTTAGAGACCTCTGCCAGCGCACTGAAGCCAACGAATGCTGCCCGAGCTGGTCCGTGGGGAACTACATTGCTGTCCTGTACAACAGGTCTTCGTGTCTGGAGATAACCCAAGGAGACATCTCCCACACCCTGGCCCTGCTCCGTGCCTGTGCTCCAGACTACCACCGAGGTGTCCTCACTCCGTCCTGCATCGGCCCCGAGGCTGTCAGACAGAAACACTCTCAGTGTGCCCAAGTCCCAGAAAAATGTACCCGCTTCAACGCCATCTACCAACTGCTTCACTTCTTGGTCGACAGGGACTTTCTCAGTCCCCAGACGACGGAGTACCAAGTGCCCTCTCTCAAATACAGCCTGCTTTTCCTGCCTACAAGAAAAGGTGCATCTATGATGGGGATCTACTTAGACAACCTTGAAACCTGGGATCTGTTTGATAACTATACGTCTATCACCGGAATGGACCTGGGCCTTAAACAGAAACTATTCCAGCACTACCTTTTACTTGATACTAAGTATCCAGTGCTGGCAATATTAGCTATTTTTCTAAGCATTTCTTTTTATTTACGCTCAGTATTTATTACCTTGATGGTCCTGCTCACTGTTGTCAGTTCTTTGATGATCTCCTACTTCTTGTACAAGGTGGCCTTCAGATTCACCTATTTCCCTTTCATAAACCTGACAGCAGTCATCATTCTCAGTGGAATTTGTGCCAACCACACTTTTGTCTTCTTCGACCTGTGGAACCTCAGCAAGAGCCAGAACCCTTCTGCTGGGCTTGCTCAGTGGGTGAGTCAAACCATGCACCATTTTGCATATCTCATGCTGGCCTCGTGCTTCACAACGGGTGCTGCCTTCTACGCCAGCTACATCAGCAACATCACAGCCATCCGCTGCTTCGCTGTCTACATGGGCACCTCGGTGCTGGTGAATCTGGTTTTCATGATGACCTGGCTGCCCTCTTCGGCCGTGCTGTACGAGCGCTACATCGCAACGACCTGCGTTTACAAGCCAGAAGCCTACTGGAACAACAGCAGCCACAAGAGAGTCGCTCTCTCTGTCCATTACGTCCTCCGGGCTCTCCAGAACACACTGTCTGAAACTTCCAAGCTGCTCTTTGAAAAGCTTCTGCCTTGTGGGGTCATCAAGTTTCGGTACATCTGGATCTGCTGGTTTGCTGCCTTAGCCATAGGAGGTGCCTACATTTCCTGTTCCAACCCCAAACTCAAACTCCCGACTCTGGAGACATCGTCGGTCCAAGTGTTCAGGCTGAGCCACCCCTTTGAGAGGTACGATTCCGAGTACTGCCACCAGTTCATGTTTGAGAGGCTGGAGCACGGAGAAGGGCAGCGTATGCCTGTCACAATAGTCTGGGGCATTCTGCCCGTGGATAATGGGGACCATTTCAATCCAAAAAGCAATGGCACCCTAGTGACAGACACCACCTTCACCATACAAAATCCTGATGCCCAGAAGTGGCTCCTCGAATTCTGCCAAAAAGTGAAGAACAAAACTTTCTATTACCCTGATGCAGAGCAGAAATCTACTGTGTGCTTCATGGAGGAGTTCCTCAGGTGGATGGACAGTCGCCAGTGCTCCCAGCGAGACCACAGCGTCAACCTTTGCTGTAACCAGTTCTCCTTCCCTTACAGAAGCGAAGTCTTCCTGCACTGCATCAAAATGATGCTCCTGGAAGAGGGCAGGGAAGGGGCAGAAACATATGATCTGGGCCTCAGGTTTGATGGGGAGGGAAATCTCACTGCCTTAGTGCTGCAGTTTCAAACTATTTATCACTACAGCTTCAACTACAGCAAAGTCAAACAATTCTATGAGGAAATCAGCCTCTGGATAACAGAGGAAATGAAAACTGCCCCCATGGGGCTTCAGAACGGATGGTTTACCAGTAAACTAGAGCTGTACAATCTCCAGCACACTCTCAGCACAGAAACCATGGTGGTCATGGGGCTCTCCATAGCCGTTTCCTTCGTGGTGCTGCTGCTTACGACCTGGAACGTTCTGCTTAGCATTTTCTCTGTTACTGCCATTGCAGGTACCGTCCTTGTAACCATTGGCCTTTTGGTCCTCTTGGAGTGGCAGCTCAACGCAGTGGAGTCTCTCTTCATTTCAGCTGCAGTAGGTCTCTCTGTTGACTTCACCGTCAACTACTGCATCTCCTATCACCTGTGTCCCCATTCTGACCGCCTGAGCCGAGTGGCCTTTTCCCTCAAGCAGATGAGCTGTGCCACAGCCATGGCAGCTTCTGCTCTCTTCTCTGCAGGGGTCATTATGTTGCCTGCCACGGTCCTGGCATACAGGAAGCTGGGGATATTCATCATGATGATCAATTGTATCAGCTGTGGGTTTGCCAGCTTCTTCTTCCAGTCGCTCTGCTGCTTCTTCGGCCCGGAGAAGAACTGCGGGCAGATCCTTTGGCCTTGTGCCCACAGCATGAAAGACTACTCTGATGACTCCGGGCCGAACGGAAACTTTGCCTGTGGGGGCAACGAGAAGCAAAACCGGTTGCGGAAGGTCCAGGAGTCCAACACTGCAAATGAGCAATACGAGCTCCAGCCCTTGTCCAGGAAACTCAGTGACAGTTTTGACAACAGCACTTCCACAAGCAAGCTGTCCAACCAGCCCTCTGTGCTCTCTGAAGACATACAGGTTGAAGACAACAGATGCCCTCGAGTGGGAACACACCCCTCCCTGGAAAGAGAGAGACAGAGTCTACAGGAAACCCTCGGAGACCAGCAGGTCGGCCTGTGCCAGTGTCCCGCCTTGCAGACTTCCTCTCCTTACAAGCACAGCACCTCAGAAACAGAAATTCACAGGGAGAGACTCTGCCGAGATTGTCGCTGTCAAAAGTATGGTCTGAAAGCATGGGATGGGTCTGGTCTGGACCACATCCAGCCAGCTGGCATGAAAGAGGAAGGGCAGCTCAATAAATCCCAGTGCTCCAGTGACACTGCCCAGCAGCAGTCAGATTATACCTCAGACCACAGCCCTCTCCCTGCTGCTGACATCTACAAAATTCACAGATGCCTTTGTTCTCTTGGCAGCTCTTTTGATATGCTCAACATCTCTAGCGAGACGTCAATCAGTGATTTTGAGCAAGGCCTGAAGCTCGCTGAATCAACCAGTTCCTGTCCCGATGCCTTAGAGCTGTCTGACTCCTATGGTAACGCGGAGCGAGGTTACCTGAACGGGAAGAGAGATACCCTGCGGCTGGACCTGAGGGAGACTGTCTTTGATGTCTCTCCAGCTGCATCACAGCAGAACAGCTCTTCATGGAAAAATCGGTTTGGATTGGGAAACGAAGGGCCGGTCGTGTTACCCAACAGCCAGCCAGACATGCCTGATGTTTGGATCAAACGATCCAGTGCACAAAGTTCTGGTTACAACAGCTGAGACTCTGCAGAAAGCAAAGCTGCTGCTAGGGAAAGGGGAAGCCTGAATGTCCTTAGAGCTGTAAATATCAATTTTTTCCTCCCACCTCTCCTAGAGCTGAGACTATTTCTTAGTATTTCAGCTGTGCAAAATGTGTATTTTCACAGAACCAGCAGATCTGATGCCACCGAGAGGACATGAGAGCCATCTTGTTAGACTACAAGCCCTTTGACTCCCAGTGTCTGGTGCCATGTTCACAGCTGTTCACAGGACTTACCGAGTAAACCTGGTTTGTCATTTCCTACAAGGTGATTAGGTTTTGTTTTCTTGAGAGAAATAATGAGGTGAAGCTCCCCAGGTATTTAACGACAGAGAAAAAGAGCTCATGTAAAAAAAAAAAAAAAANTCCAAAACGGAACTACTGAAAATCTAGATATCAAGTGAAGTGTATTATTAATAACAAAAATGAAAGTCTTTCATTTTCTACTTTATGCAAAGCCCAGGTCCACAGATCCCATCAAAATATTATTTAAATATTATTAAAAACATTTTATAAAAAGTCTTGTCTAGACTTCTGAGTTGACACAGCCTCTTCCCGACCATGGGAGAGGCTGCAGAATCCAGCTCAAATCTATTTACAATAACAACTTCAGTTTGTTTTATCTGAAGGAATTCTAATACTGCCAAAGACTTTCAGTGTGAATTTCCCCCTTGAGAAAAGAGTCCTCATTCCCCCCAACTCAGGTGCCTTGTTGTGTCCTCTTCACAGCGTGTTTCCACTCAAGGCATTCCCCACAAACATGTAAGTTTTTAAAATTCACCTATCTGGTGAATCTTGAATTTTAGGGTTTTTTCCCCCTCTGCCAGAAAAAAAACCAGGAAAACAAAACATTTATTCGCCCTTATTTGTTGAAAAATAAAACATTCTCTCTACAAGTTGACATAAAATAAATGCTTGTAACAAACTTTCCTAAAATCTGTGTGATGCTTCATTTTCACCATGAACACTGTGGCTATTCATCTTTTAAGTGCTTAATATATTTTCCAAAGGGAAATATACATCTTTAAAATACTTATTCTTCTGACATCCATGAGTTGTCCCTGTGCTGTGGGAGACAGACACCAACTCCCTGATATCCATTAGGGACATGGACTTTTAAAGCTAATACCAGTGCTTGAAATATGTCAAATACATCAGTTTCATGGTTTTGTATTTTTCATGTTTCAGTTTCATGGTTTTATACTGAAATTGTCATAGTGGATGTTCACGTGGGCGTTTGGGCAGCCAAAGCCACCCTCAGGCTGGGACTGCAGCACTCTCCTCACAGAACTGCTCCCATTGCTATCGCAAAGGATTTCCTACCCATTATGAAAACCATGTTAGGAGACACTGCAAAAATGTCTTTAAGTCAGGAAACATTTTATACAGATGCCTTGCGGCATTAGAGGGCAATTTTAGTACCTCACACACCAGCGGCGGCACCGGCATCCTCACAGCTCTGACTCCTACATGTCCCCACAGACGGCCACAAAGCCCTTGATCTTCGGGCCTCGAGTGCCCAAACCACAGGGTGAAGCAGTGGGAAGCAGTGAAGGAAGGAAGGAACTGCGCTCCGCCTTTCCCTGAGGGCAGGAGCCTCGCGCGGGGCTGGTGCCCCCGTCATGGCCTCCAACGCCTCCCCTGAGGGAGGCGGCGCGAGGCAGAAAACGGCGCGAAGCAAAAATGGCGCGAAAGAGACGGGGCGCGAGCGAGCAGCGGCGCGAGCGCGGCGGCCCCGCTCAATTCTCGCGGGCAGCCAGCGCCGCTTCCCCCGCGCATGCGCGGACCCGCCCAACCGTCCCGGCGCGGCTCAGTTCGAACTCCTGAGGGGAGCGCAGCCGCCATGGAGGGACGGCTCTCCCGCATCCCCGTGTACGCCCGGCTCCACCGCCCCGAGCCGTCCGCAGGTGAGTGCGGGGCACGCAGGGACACCCAGGGGGCACGGCTGTGGCCGGGTTCAGCCGAGGGGTACAGGGGGGCGCCGGCGTTAGGGAGCTCCATCGCTGCCTGCCTACGTGGTAGCCGTTCCAAAATCGAATTGGAAGTTTTATTCCACTGGTTTGTCCCTATTTAGGACTTAGGTTAACGCTCACCCTGCTGTGTGTACCCTCCACCGGCTGAAGGCAGCGGCCCGTTGATGTGAAAGATGCTTCATTCGCAGTCTTTTACTTTTCTATATCCTTTAATGCTGCTTACAGCACTTTATAGCATTTTATAAGCGTGAGGCACCCAGGCTTAGCGTTAAAAACGTGGGGGCTGGGCTGTATCGGTGGAAACTCCGTATTGCTCTAGTGCGTATGTGCTCCTAGGTGTGTCATCTGGAAAATACTTAACTTGAGGGAGAAAAAGCAACTTCCAAAACCCACTGAGTGAACATAGCTTTATATACTCAAACAGTTATGATTTAAGAGAAATAAACTCTATATAAGAAGCTAGTTTTCTATGTTATTTTAGTAGCTATTCATTCACAGCGAAATATGGAGGTCTCTTAACAGGGTTTCATGTGGGCTGTGTTTGTTTTGCTTCTAGTATTGAACAACAACCTTGCGGCAGGATGTCTGTTTGATGTTGAGACCTTCTTTGTTGTGTATTATCATTTCAAACTCTCACTAGTGCCAGCCTGGTAACTGTATTTTAACGCTGCCTATGTCTGACCTATTTGTGGCTTATTCTGGACCCTTGATCCTGGGTAAAACTTGATGACTGCTATTAGTTACTTCTACCTTAAAGTCTCTATTCTAGCCAGATATAACTGCTTTACCTCAAATTTAAGCCTTAAGAGACCTTAAAGGGGGTCTTTTCTACACTGTGGTGTTTTCACAGTTGTCTTTTTTTCACAGAATTGCAAATGACTTTTCCTTCAAAGAGAAAATGTGTCAGCAAAACATCAGAGCAAGAGTTCAGCAAGGTTCCCAGTTTTAACTTTGCCTCAAACATTCCAGTGGACAGTGTCTTCAAGGCTGCAAACCAAGGGTAAATCACAGCAAAATACTGATGCATTTATTTGGCAGATGTCCTAAAGATGGCTCATTTTGCAGATTTTGTCTGCAAACTAACTAACAGGCTTGGTGATCTGCAAGAACGTAGTAATCTTCTGGTAATTGTATTTTATCTCTCTTTTAAGGTTGCTTAAGTCTGACAAGAAAGTGGAACCAGTTTTAAAGAAGACAGTGACGAGGCGGTACGTCCCTCCCATCTCTGTTAGTTGTCCTCGTGCTGTGGTGTTCCCCCGTGGAGGGCTGTGATGAGCTCTCACCCATGTGCAGCTTTCCTGCCAAGTTTGCTAGTTAAATCTGTTGGTCAGAAACAAAAGCAAACGCTTAAAAAGGGCATATTTGTGAAATTAGGAGGTGTGCAACACTGGTATTTTTGCCCCTAAGTCTTTGCTCTTTGACTCCACAGCCCTCTCAGCAGATACCAACTAGAAACAGAGCTGAAAAACAAGAATCAGTTGGTGGAAACACTCAAACAACAGCTAGCAAGAGGAGAGGTAAGGATAGGAGAGAAAAATAAATAAATCATTGAGTCATTTCCATTTTCTGATCTGTACAGGGTCATGTTAAGGATTGTCTTGCTTGTTTTCTTGTCTTCGTCAGAATGTCTTTGTATTCTTCTGCAAGTTGTCTTCCCATCTGCTCAGCTCTGGGGAGGCCAAACTGGGAATATTTTGTCTGGTTCTGGGCTCCTGGTACAAAAGAGATATGGATATACTGGACAGAGTCCAAGAAAGGGCCACAGAGATGGTTAAGGGACTGGAGGCAAGACTGAGAGAGCTGGGAGTGCTCAGGGACTTCTATTTCAAACAGATCTGATTTTGTGGAATCAGATTCAGAATTGGCACTTCATTATTCCCTGGCTCTCAGAGATGACTCTAGGACATGCTTAGTACTACTTCTGTCATGTACAGGGAGCCCTCCTGCTAACCTACAGCTGTAAAATCTCACTTTATTTTCCAGTTCTCAATCTGTGGGATGATCATTCCTCTTATCTCACAGCTTGATTTTCTTAAGGGCCTCTGAGAATTCCTATGAAATGTTCCCAAAGCTTCTGACACTATCAGCCAGATCACCCTAATCCACATACTTATTATTGATGCTCTTGGAGAATTGCATTCAATTCGGGAGATTGATCAGCTTATCCAATTGTTTGATAATATCTGGATTGTGTAGGGAATAATGCTGTGGCTTAAAGATATAAGACACCCTTTTCTTCACAATGTTTACATGCTTCTCAGTGCGTGCATTATTTATATAAATGAGAGGGAGCACAAGAAAAGATAGAGTTGCCTGAAAGGAATTCCTCCATGATCAAATTTTTCTATTAATTGCTATGATGTGTGGATGTGGTGAATGTATTAATCCGGCCAAGAAGCAGGCGCAAGGACCTGCAATGGCCTAATTTGCTGTGGTGGTAGAGACAAAAGGTGAGGTCTGATTCTTGGTGCCAAGTGCAGCACTTAAGAAGTTGTTATTGTCAGTATTACTAAGGAGAAGAAAATCTCCTTGGAAACTTGCCTCACAATCTGTGTTAATGGTAGGGCACCATACAGTTAAGGGAGTTGAAGAAGGAGAATGAGAGGCTGGTCCATGAAGTTGAGAAGCTCAAGCAAATCCAGGAGACTTGCATGATGATTTTAGAAAAGAGAAACGTCCATCCTGGTAAGGAGTTTGCACTTCTATTACATCCTGGTACTCCTTCTCCAGAATGTTTTTTTTTTCTTCTTCTGTTGTGACTATTCATAAGAAATTTGGACCATGATTCCTTGTTAAGGGAATACTGCTGGAATTCTAGGGTTTGGGGTTTTTTTTGTGGCTTAAGAGAAAAGGCTGCTTCCTGTAGTAGGCCGTGGCCTGGATAAACGAACTTAGTATTTCTTGCTGTAGAAAGTCACTTTGAAAAGCTGTTTGTTCTCAGAGCAATCTGTGTATTAGAGGTTCACTAATGCACCTTCTGAATTAGTTACAGGTAGCAACATAGAAGAGGAAAAAGAGACACGCGCTTGCCGGGAAAAGACAACAGTAAGAAAAGCTTGGAATGGGCTTTGGAGGGCTCTGTGTGCCCCTACCCTTCTCTCCTGATGCTGAAACAGCTGAGACTCACATTTATTTGCATCATAGTAAAAGTAATTTTCCTTTCGACTCTTCAGATGCTAACTAAGAAGGTCATAGAAGAATTGAAGCTGTTTTGTCACACAGTTGCAAAAGAGAAGGAGATGCTTGAGGTAAGACTGACTCAACCAGGCAGTGAGCACCAGGTGTATGGGGAGGTTATTTTGGTCCTCCCAATCCTCCTTTCTCCACATGAACCAGACGAAAACCTGCAGTATTCCTCTTTCGATATAAACACACATGTTAAGGAAACTGTCGCTCCCCTTTTAAATAGAGGAATCCGCCATCCTGGTTGTTATTCTGGGAGTCGGAGCATGTGATATAAATTGGAAACTGTTGCAGAGCAGTGACCCTGGATAATCTCTGGGGCAACCTAGAAGTGTGCGAGCACAAGTGGCTTCAATAATTACCTATACACAGACCAAAACAGTAATTAAATTACAGTTCTATAATTCTTGATAAGAAGCCCAAGAGCTAAAATATAACTGTTATAGGAGACTTCCTAAATTTTGGTCATTGATAAATTTACATTTTCCACAAGCAACCAAGGTAAAAGAAATCCCAGACTTATCTTAATTTAGAAGGAAGAGCTCAGATGCTTTAACTGGAGCTGGTTTAGGACTTGGCTTTGCTGTTCCTTACTCTGGCGTTAGTAAAACGTGGTGTGCACTGACTTCTCCACAGACAGCGATGGCCAAGTGGAAATCAGCACAAGAGGACAAGCAGCATGCCTTGGAGAAGCATTCCTACATCCAAGCTCAAATTAAGGAATGGAAAGCCATACTTGAAGGGCTGGGGAAGCTCCTGGCAATGTGAGGCACGAGGATGGACTGGGTCTTTTTGCTGTTTCACCCCTAGTTCAGTGGTCCCTGTTTGTCAAGCCTGTTTCGAGCTTGTCACTGCTCCCCGGCGGGGTAGGGACGGACGGGGGGCTGAGGCAGCAGCGACGGCCGGTTAGCCTCGTGTCGGGCGTTCGCCGCTCTGTGCCGGTCTCTGGTGT
>VWZW01003475.1:175021-206194 GCA_013397115.1 Edolisoma coerulescens
CCGGACACGCGGCCCGCGGGAGTGACCGCCGGGGACGCTGCCTGGCGGCGGCACCGCTCCGCGCCGCCCTTCCCGCGGCTTCGCCACGGAGCATCGCAGTGCGTAAGCGAACTGCGTCCAGCTTGGGCTTGTTGGATCGGCAGTAATCGTCAGAAACGCGAACGCTTCGATGGGGTCATGTCACATCCTCCCAAAAGAAGTGTTACAGCTCTCCCAGCTTGTTCTCCGGCCCAGTGGGGCACTTAAAGATTTAGGATAATTCTTAGAACTCATTGTAGGTTACAGCTTTCCCGCAAGGGACAGCGCAGGGGCAACACTGATCTCTGCTCTGGTGACCAGTGACAGGAACCCAGGGAAGGGCAAGAGCTGGCTCAGGGGAGGTTTAGGCTGGATATTGGGAAAAGGCTCTTCCTCCAGAGTGTGGTCGGGCACTGGAACAGCTCCCCGGGGAATGGTCACAGCTCCAAGGCTGCCAGAGCTCAAGGAGCATTTGGACAACACTCCCAGGCACAGGGTGAGATTGTTGGGGTGTCCTGTGCAGAGCCAGGAGTTGGACTTGTTACCAAAAACCTCTGAAAATGCTGGGAAAAATAAGATTATCACTGTCTTTAGAGTTACTGAATAAGGCATTACTTTATTCTTGACCAAGAGTGTTTGTGTGGCTGACAAAGTTCTGACCTCCACACCAACCCAAGACACAAAACTTTTTCACTTAAACGTTTTAGCAAACAAAGAAATGAATGTTCTTTGGTTCTGAGTTGCATAATTCTCTTTATTAATTAGTATTCTATCCTCTATTGGTTATTGATTTCTCACTCTTCATGCTAATCTGGCCCACTTTCATTAGTCCTTGTATCATTTTTTCTCAAATGGGGAATTTCCAACTTTCCAGGCTTCAGTCTCCTCTGTGTCTTCTGGTTACTCCAACACAGCTTTGAAGTGCCATAAATTTAAGATCCCAGGTGTCCAATCTTCAACTCCTTCGGGCTTTGTTTTTTGGAGCTTGTCAGGATTAGTTTTAGCAAACGTAAGGTTTCGGTGGTTTAATGATCAAAGTATCAGTAAGTGTCTGTGAAAAAGAAACGTAACTAGTGCTGACTAAAAGTAGGCACACTTACAATTATTTAAAACAGCTAATTAAAAATTAGTTAGGAAAGTTACATCATTTCCAACAGATGATCCTTGTGGGTCCCTTCCAGCTGAGAATGATCTGTGATTCTATGATCCTTAGCTTTGCTGTGTTCTTCTGTGTGCAACAGCAGCCAAGTGCTGACCATTCCAGATGTATTCCCTTCTGCCCCAGGGCTTGGAGTGAAGGGCAGTGTCTTCCCAGGGATGCTCCACACAGGCTTCTGCCAGTGAAACACTGGAGCTACAGCCTCACTTTCCAGATAATTCTGATGGTGCAAGCATATGGATGTGCAAAATAAACTTACTTGTTCTTTTTTGCTACAGAATTATTCCTTGCCACGTTTGTGTTCACGTTTATGGCCTCATCAGCTCGAACTGATATTTCTTTGTACTTCTATATTCAGCAAGTATAAAAGATGGTGTAAAATATTGCTGCTGTTCCTGTCTGTCTGGTGGAAAAGCTAAAAAAAAAAAGATCAGAATTAATCTTCAGTAATATTAGTGAAGGTGTGAATTAAAAGCAATATAACTCTTATAAACTGGCTTAGGGTATCAGGGCTGCCTGAGTCCATCTTCAGTCCCTAATTGATTAAGATTTTTTTTTATTGTGGTTTTAAGCTTGTTCTAATTTATTTTAAGCTCTTTGCTGAAGTGTAGTGCCATCAGATGTCACAGTGGAAAGATATCCAATGTCTTTTGGGGTTCTTTTTAAGTTTGTAAATCTAGCAATGGGGAGAAAGCTTCTTTGGTTGTACTGGAACCCAGGGTCTGTGTGACTGGAAATTTAACATCTTCTCGATTGTTAAAAAGAGGATCCTTCGTTTTTGGGGCTCAGAGAAAGACAGAGGAGTGTGGGCATATTTTGGTTTGTTGCTCCTGCCCCTTGTACAGGTTCTGGTTTAACAGCTCAGGGTTTCAGTCTCTAAAACTGTTCCTTCACCAGAATTAATGTGTGGGAATAAAGAACCAAAAAGAAAAAAACTGGGATTATTAAACTCTACCCATAAGCTCCAGACCAAGTTTTTAAATCTTCCTGTTAAAAACATTTAAGATGCTGTATATATTTGTTTAGTATGTGTATAGACTTCTGCAGAATACAAGTATGCAAGTGTTGAGAGTTTTAAATTTAGAAAAATATTTTGGGTTTTTTAACTCTTGGATCAATGAACACTCCTGGCTCTATCAAATTTTCCCACTGTAGAAGGTAGTAAGATAGATAATGTAGTCCAATTTGACACACAAACACATTTTAATTAGTATCCCTGCTTATTACAGGCATCTGCCTGTAATTAAATGGTGCTGTAAGCAGCTACTGGATGGGGTTAGCACATTAGAAACTCAGTTCATCAGCTTCCAAAGTTCTCTGCCCAAAACCATGTGAAACCCCGGGGCAGGCAGGAGTTCAGGAACATTCTCTCATGTCAGGGTACGATTATGGTTAAATGCTGAGAGAGACTAAAGTACATCAGTTCCTTTTTAAAAGACTGAAAAAATAACCCTTTTATGTGGTATTTCAGCCAGTAACCTGAACCATGGATTTCCTTATGGTCTTGTGCTTCTGGGTTTGGGATGCTGGAGTTGCCTGGTGAGGGAATGTTGGCAGGATCCAGGGGAAGAAGACGACAATATATTGCTGAGATGTAACGGATGTGTTTTTCCTCCCCTCTTTTCCCAGCTTAGACAGACCATGACAAAGTTCTGCCAAGAGCATTTGGCTCCAAAGGCCCAACAGATTGACCAGGAAAATGAATTCAAAGGCATGCGGGCAAGTATTTCATGTGTGGTTCTGAAAGCCTCTCTGGGCTTTGATCTCTGCATTAGTCCAGACAATCCCAGGCCACACCACAGGAACATGTACATTAACTTTTCAAACTTAAAAGCCACAGAGAAAGCCTTTTTTTTTATTTCCTGTTTTATCTTTTGTTACCAACTTACAGCAACCTGGGGCAGAACCCAGCGATAATAGTAATAATAAAGATTGATAATGGTCTCGTTTGGATTCTTATCATGGGATTTCTGCCTGGCTCTGTTCAGGCTCCTTCTCCAGCATGTGCTATGTATACTCCTGGCTCAGTCCCTTTCTTGGACATGAATTTCCTCTCAGATTTGCTGTGAAAATATTGTGTGCAAATGCTGAAATGTGGAGTTTGACTGTTGAGCTGAAACTTGCCTTTCTAATAAACCCAACAAATTCTGTGCCATGGGGTGCTTTGATCGATGGAAATGAGAGATCTGACTATTGGTTTTTATAAGCTCCACAAGACTCAGAAAGCTCTAAACATCTGCCAGGATTTCCCAGAGTTCTGATGTTGACATTTCCAGGGATGTATGTGCAGCTTTGAAGTGAAGCGTATAAATTTAGCCTGGCATTCCAGATGTCATCCAGAGCTATTGTACAATACTTTTTGAAGTCTCTGGAGATATTCCCTGATAATTATTGCTGGACACCAAGGCCATGTGAGGAGCACTCACCTATGTGTCCATCACGTAGCAGAGGAAAGGAGCAGCAGGGAGATGGCCCCAGCAGGACATGTGTGGGCCTCCCTGGTGACAACATCCTTTGCTACTTCATTTTGTCATGGCTATAACATTCCCATTTTTTTAATCTCCCCC
The DNA here is from genome assembly GCA_013397115.1 of Edolisoma coerulescens. Taxonomy (NCBI): domain Eukaryota; kingdom Metazoa; phylum Chordata; class Aves; order Passeriformes; family Campephagidae; genus Edolisoma; species Edolisoma coerulescens. The sequence continues at coordinate 178,766 of VWZW01003475.1, forward strand.
AAGGAGGCTTCCTTGACTTTAGTTGCCAGCTCCTGATTTACTGGAAGGGTTTTAAAGTGCCAGCTCATAGCAACGCTTCATATTTCCAGGCTTTTGGTAGTGGATAGTTTTATACTATTTCACAAAAATTCTCCTTAGAGTGGGCAAAGAGTTAAATCTTAGGAGGTATCCCTCCAGAATTAAATTTAGGCATGTGAATTTTCACTGAATACCACAAACTACTCCCGTGTGTAGCATAACTAGTGTCCTTAAATCTGTGTGGTTTTTCAGTTCCAAGGATGGAGCTGCACTGCGGGAGGAACAGATATCGGTATATTTGCCTCATTCTCATGATATCCCGCAGATAAACGGATGTGTCCAGTGAGCTACCTGGGGAAACTTGTTATGCTGATGCCCAGACTGCCAGTTTGGGCTCATTGCTTGTTCTCTATTTGTAGGACTTTTGGAAGAAACTTGGAGAACTGGGAGTTCTGGGGATCACAGCCCCTGGTAAGTGTATTCCCATCTTTTATCTTCTGATGGGTGATTCCTCAGACAAAAGAGAGACCACTTAAACTCTCACTTTCCAGTTCACATCAGCATTGTCTGTGATGTGACATCCATTTTGTCCAATCTTTGTGTTTTAAAAAACTCTTTCCCAATTGTTATTATTCTTCTCTGACTTTGAATCCTTTTTCCTTGTTAGACAAAATGTCTTTCACAATTTAAAAGCACTGCTCAGAAATGGTTTCTCCAGATGTAACATATGTAGCTCAAACATACACACATTGTGCCTTGCTAATATGAAGCAAGTTTTGAAGGAGGAGAGCTAGAGATAAAAGTATCCCAGAACAAATATCCATCTGTAATGGGAAAAGTTAAAGGGTCTAAAATAATGCCCTGAAAAGCTGTGATATCTAATGGAGAGCTGACCACAGCCAACCAGTCGGAAAAAAATCAGGGGAAATCTTTTTCAGCCTTGTGCAGGTTAGTGAAAAGTGTTGTGATGAATGTTACAGATGAGTGTGGTCGTGCTGAATGCACCAAGGCAGGGTAATGAGGAGAAGCCCTTAGTGGAGAAAAGCGGCTGATGGGGCCTTTCTTTCCCCATGGAAAAGTCTGTTTTCTAGATGTGGCTGTGCAAAGGCTCTGCAGAATCCAGCTGAATAGCAATGCGTCGGAATAATGCCTCTGCCTCGCTTTCAGTGCTGAAAGACTCTGCATTTCTGCTTTCTTTCTCTCTCCTCTTCCCCATTTACTGCTGCTCCTGTTTTTCCTCACTCTTACCTTCTTTCTTCTTTGATGTTGTGCCTGAGGCTTACAGCAGTTTCCCACACTATAAATAAGCCATCCCCTCACGAGTCCTGTCCTTCTTGATTTCCTCAAAGGTTTACCTCTCAAACCCTCCTACACCCAGGATTTTTCGCCTTATTTTGGATTGTGGAGTTGCGTGTTTCTTTATTGACATTTGTTTTGTTGGAGGAGGTGGAGACTGGGATTTAGGATCTGAAGATCGTGTGGAATCTTAGGAGGGTGTACACAATTAAATGGCATGTTTGGGCACCAGTGCATCAAGTCTATTAAGGGAACAGTTTGAATAACAGTGCTGTTTGGTTTTTTCCTAAAACTAAAAGAACTGTGGTGTTTGTAATTTTCCATTTGTTTTATAAAGTGCAAAGTGAAGAAATGTAAATATATAATTTCCATGGAATGATAATACAGGCATGTTATATACAAAGAGTAGCTTTGAAAGGGCAGCATCGTTCAAAACCACACCATGGTTTGTGTTATATGAGGAGGTGTCTGGCAGGATCATTTTCCTGTTCCTCTTGCAGTGCAAAGCAATCCTGGATTTGTGCTGCTCACAGTTACCTCGCCTTTCTTGAGGCAAAAGCACCAAACCCAGCCATTCTATAGGAATTAATAAAAAACTCTCTTGTTTTGGCATTCATGAGAAATTGTTAAGCCCATCTTTTAGGATACTGATAGCAAACCTCTAAACTCAGGTTTGTGGTAGAGAGAGGAGATTTCAGAGGATAAAGGGCCCTTCAAGTAAAGGCAGGAATCACAATGAGGGACATGGGAGGAAAGGCTATGTGTGATGCCAGTGGCTGTGGTGTTAATTTGAGGAATTTGGGACAGCAGCCCCTTGGAGCTGTGCTCTTTGGTCACTCTGAGCACACATAGAGATTTGCTCTTACCCTTGTTGCTCTTGCTTGCAGCCTCCACATTGATGACGAGTAAGTGCTCCCAGCTTATGTCCCCGGCTGCTTCTTGGCGTTCATGTCCTGTTGTAGTGTTTCTCTTAGCAGTACAACCACTTGCTTCCTACCTGGAGAACAAAGCTTTTAGGTTGGGAGGTTACTGTATTTGTGTGTATATAAATGTGGTTTTAGGTATATGTGTGTATATTTACGTAGGCTGTTGGCTCCTCAAGGCCATTACACATTTCTCAGCCTTCTCTTTTTACCTGCCTTCTCTCTCCCTGTTCTACTGTGTGACTTTAATCTTTACTATTAGTTTTAGGCTCAACTCCATGTGCCTAGCTGGGCTCCCAGTGCTGCTCTGTCTCATTTCATCCTCTCTTGAAATCTACGTGCTTGTCGCTGATGAATTATATTTATGGATCATTCCCCTTCTCAATCTGCCACTCATCAAAATTCTGGTGTCCTGCATATTTGTGGGCTTCGAGAAGTCCTTAGTGCCACATTTTTGAGCAGTTTGAGGATTCCTCACTTGTTCAGGGGCAAACATACATGGATTTTACAACCCTTGCCTATGTTCCCTTGTTCTCACCTTAAGCTGGTTGCAGCTTGGTCATTTAACCTTTGTGATAATACTAAGGTTGATAAGAAGGACTCATTATTGCACAATGTCAGTAGCATGTTCAAGATGTGTCCTTGTGCATGTTCTACACATAAACCATGTTATACCAGTCAATTATGGGTTATGCTGGTGACAAAATATCCCTGTGACTTTAAGATGAGAAAACTGAAATTCAGATAGGATGGGGAAAGCCAGAAGTGGCCAGCTCAGGGATGGCAGCAGTCAAACCCAGAGGCATTCTAAGTGTCTTGGATCTCATTGGAGACTGAGCCCAACCCCAGAATCTTGCGCACGTGGTGGGTAACATGAGCTTTTTCCTCTCTTCCCAGCGGAATATGGTGGATCTGCCCTGGGATACCTGGACCACGTGCTGGTGATGGAGGAGATCTCCCGCGCATCAGCATCCGTGGGGCTCAGTTACGGAGCCCACTCCAACCTGTGCATCAACCAGCTCGTGCGCAACGGCAACGAGGCCCAGAAGCAAAAGTACCTGCCCAAGGTACGTGGCTGGAGGTGGGGCAGCACTGGAAAGCATTTGGGTTCTGGCTGCAAGGATGGATGTCTTTCACAGCGTGTAACATCTTAAGCACCAGCAGATTTCAGTGGCCAAACCTTAGGAAATACCGACCTTGCCAAACTTGTCCTTCTCTAGCTTGCTAATTTTTGTCCTATTAATCCATATTGACCTCATCCCATGCCCAGGTCCTTGTCTGCAGGCAGCACAGCCCAGCTCTCTAGAGCTGTGTTACTAAGGGAGACTTTGAGGTGACACTGGAGAATATTCTTCCAAATTCCCAAATCATTTTGAGATCTCTGAAAGAAAGTCACTGCTTTCCTATTTTATATTCTCCATTCTCACTGCCCAAATGCTTGGTTTGGCTGTTAATTAACTACATGTGAAATATCGTCATCACTTGGGGCATTGATGTTGTAACTCAGAAGTGCATTAAATAGATTTCAGTTTTTCAAAGCATGGAAAAACAATGAGGACATTGAAACCCAGATACTGAGATTATCAGTGAAATTATCAGCACAAGAAACTTGATTTAAACGACGTGCAAAGTACAGTGTCACTTCCTCAAGGCACTGTGCAGCCTGCAAATGTGTAACCCCGAAGTGTCCTCCTTCCTCAGGTGTATTTTCATGCTTCATTCTCTGCCTTTCAATGAGATGTCACTTCAGCTTGACTTGTTTTGGTTCCTGACAGAGCACTTAAAAGTGCTTAACTAGATTTGAGCACTTCATGAGGACTTCTGTAGCAATGCACTGATGGATTGAATTGGTTGAACATATCTTAAGCGTTGAGTCTGCTTTTTAAAAAAAAGTATAGATCAAAAGGAGAAGAAGATAGATGAAAGTACGTAGGGAGGGAAAAAAAAGGCAAGGAGAAAAGGGCAGGATGAAATAACAGGGAAGCGGAAGCATCGGCTCTGCCAGAGCCTGGTGTGAGCAGGCACAGGAGGAGGGTCCATCTGGTGTTGTGGGGTGAGTGTGGGGGGACTGGGCTATGAGAACATTGCAGAGAACTTTCTCATCCCTTTTCACCCCCTCATTGGCCTTTTGTGTTCACCAGCTCCTGTTTGTGTGAAAGGGCAGCAGAAAGCCCAGGCAGGAGCTGGGGACAGGCATATGGCTGCCTGCATGGTTCCTTGGCACCTTCCTCATGTGTTGTGCAAGCAGGGCTGTGCTTGTCTAGCTCAGACAGAGCTGAGTCACCCTTCTCATCCCACTGGGATTTGGTTCTGTTCCCTCGGCACAGCACAAGGGAGCTCCTTGCTTGGGCTGTGCTGGGAACAGCAGCTCTCTGAGTTCTTGCAGAGAACAGCGACTGTGGAGGTTCAGTGCAGGAAAACAGGCAGGGGGCTAAAGAGGGAACACAAACAGTGCTGCTGGTCTTCATCTTTTGCTAACATTTTCCATTTCTTCCAGCTAATCAGTGGGGAGCACATTGGAGCCTTAGCCATGAGTGAGCCAAATGCTGGCTCTGATGTTGTGTCCATGAAGCTGAAAGCAGACAAGAAAGGTAAAGCCTGTCCTGTGCTGCCCAGGGAGGTGCTGGAGGCCCCAGCCCTGGAGGTGCTCAAGGAACATTTGGACATGGCACTCAGTGCTCTGGTCTGGTTCACAAAGTGGTGATGGGCCAAAGGTTGGACTTGACAATCTTGGAGGTCTTTTCCAACCTAAGGGATTCTGGGAAGCCTGTTAGGGAATAAATGGAGTGGGAATACCAGTATTGCTGTTGTGAGCTAACAGATTTCATCTCTTGGCTTCCAGGAGACTACTTTGTTTTGAATGGGAACAAATTCTGGATCACCAACGGGCCGGACGCAGATGTTCTCATCGTCTACGCTAAAACTGACATGAACGCTGTCCCGGCCTCCCGAGGCATAACCGCCTTCATCGTGGAGAGGGTAGGTTTAGTCATTCCCACAGGGTTTTAAAGCAGAATCCTTCACCCTAACTGCCTCATTTGGAAGTCAGCTGGTTTTCCTTCCATAACTGCCAGTCTCTTCCTCAAAGACAAACTACTTTTTGCCTTTCAGGTGGGAAAGGAACCTTTAATAAATTAAAATCTGAAATCAGTAAACCTTCTGATGGACATAACTTCATTATTAGAATAGTTCAGTTACTGGCAGAGCTTGCAACCCTTGCTGTAGGAGAGCCTGTGTTGGCAGCTGTCCAAATAATTTATTTGCTCTTTGTGTGCATTAGAAAATGGGTGCACAGGGCTCATGTGTGTGTGTTTCTCTATCCATTTGTTTCCTCTGCACTTGCACTTAGACCTAGTCTTGTTCCTAGGTCACTTTATCTCCCTCCTGGCACTCTACATATGTTCCTGTGGTCAGGGGAATTTCACAGATCTCTCATGATTTTCTTTAGTCTGTTGGAACTGAGACGTGAAAGGTATTTTTACTGCCTTGACATTGCAGGGAATGCCAGGTTTCAGGACAGCCCAGAAGCTGGATAAGCTGGGAATGAGAGGATCTAATACCTGTGAATTGATCTTTGAAGACTGCAAGATCCCAGGTGAGTTGGGTTCAAATCATGATGGTTTCCTGTCTTCTTGATCAGATAAATTGGATCACTACTTATACACATGTTCAGCCCGTGACCCCGAGGGCTTTGCAGATGCTTATCTGCTCTCTGGCAGCCTCCGAGGGATCTGGTGGAACTGGAAAAGTGCAATCTGCTGGATTGCAGGGAGGGAGCACATCCCTTGTCAGGTCACTGCTCTTTCACCCTCATGGACCTAGTTCTTAACCACTGCTTCTCCAAAGCCTTGCTGAGGCTTCCCAAGAAACTTGTTTCCAGTAGAGCTCCCGTCCTTGTATGGAGATGAGCTACTTTGCCCTGAAGGTTTTTTCACTGGAGACTTTCCAACAGGCTTTTATAACATTTCTGAGTTCTTTTGGGGCCAGGGCCTGAAAATGGACATCCTTTTCCCTGTTAGTACAGCAGAGGCCTCTATAATAGCAATATTTGTTATTCCAGTGGCAATTTTTGTTGATAGAAAAATTCCAGCCTTTCTAGAGCAAATGGAGAAGATGTCTTATCCAGAATCATAAAACTCCTGATTGTACATTTGCAGAGCAAGGAGCTCTCCTGCTCCCCATATACACCTTCAAAAGCTAAAGTGGAAGAGTTTCAGCTGAAGTCTGACATTTCTAACTGTATTGGATCCCTCCACCCTGAAATCATAAAGGCCAGTGCCCCAGCACTCTGATCATGTCCCAGGAGTCATCCACAGGGAACAGCATGTTCTCATGGAAAGAGGATGATGACATGGAGAAGCACATCACTGCAGTGTTGGATGTTAACGCACTTGGCACTCTGGCCATTAATGCTCCTCCTGATCTTTGGCTTTGGAAGCTGAAACATTTTTTTCCGGGAAATTTTTCAGTTTATTCAGTCATTTTTCATAGAATCCCAGGATGGTTTGGGCTGGAAGGAACCTTAAAGCTCATCCAGTGCCACCCCCTGCCATGGGCAGGGACACCTTCCACTAGCCCAGGTTGCTCCTCCCCTCAGTGAACACAGGCCCTCAGAGAGCAGCTTGTCTGAGTTTTGCACATAAATAAATCACTTTTTGTTTTCTCTTTGCAGCTGAAAATGTCTTGGGGACACTGAGCAAAGGAGTCTACGTTCTGATGAGTGGATTGGACCTGGAGAGGCTTGTGCTGTCCGGGGGCCCCTTGGGGTAAGTGTGTGTCATCTTTTATAGGTTGTAAGGCCAGAAGGGTCCTTGGTGATCCACCAAGCCTGGTGGGGATCCCTTGGGGCTGCAGCTCTTGGTAGGATATATCCTGGATGGAGAACTGGGTTACTGGGGCAGCAGAAGAGGAGAGGCTGGGTCAGATGTGGGAAGGAAGCAAGGTGCAAGGAGATCCCGTGGCTGCTGGGTGTCCCAGTCAAAACCAGCACAGAACTCCAGCACCAGCACAGCTGCTTGACTGGACTCTCCTGGAGGTGCTTAGGGCCTTCTCAGCAGCCGCCGCTCACTCATGTGTGCTCCACCTCATCCTTGAGCTCTCAGCTCCTCATGCAGTGGTTTTCCAAATTCAAAGCATCTCTGTGGAGCCCCCTGTGATGGGCAAGGGATGGGAGAAGCAATGCCAGAAAGAATGCTTGCAAGTCTGCCTGCCAGTGTCCACTGACCCTCCAGAGCAGGCTTTGGAAATGATCAGTCTTGATATAAAAACGTCCAGAGATGATAAATCTGGCTTGTGTATCCCTACGTTATTACTCAGGGAATAACCAGCTCATTTGTGTTACCAATTCCTTAGACACACTATCCAGAGAGTCACAAACTGGTTTGTTCTTCATTTATTCAATCCTTAAGTTCCCCAGTAATTACTGTCATCTCACAGTCCTTTTGTCCTCCCAATTGGTCTCTCTGGGCTAATCTTCATGTGGAAAGACCAGCTTCCACAAAGCAGGAGGAGGATTTTTTCCCCTCCTTGTTCTTACCTGTGCTTTTTTTTATGGTATTAGCTGGTACTCCTTGAGTTGGGGGGCTCTGGAGATAAGAGGCAGCACAAACTGTCCTGGCTGTGTTTGTGAGAAGGCTCTTCAAGTCTCAGTCTCCTGAATTAAAAGGTCAGACCTTCCCACAGGATGTCCCAAATAAGCACTAGGGAGAAATATGGGACCTCTGGATTTTGTTCTTAGCCTTGTTTGAGTGGAGCTGTAGGAAGACAGCAGGATATCACTTTAGCTCTGAGAACCTTTTTGCCTTGGGTTACGCTTCCAGAGTTAAATCATTATTAATTAGTAGTTCTGCTGTTTCCCTTTTCCCTCTCCTCTTCTTAGGCTCATGCAAGCTGTTCTTGACCATGCAATTCCATACCTGCATGTCAGAGAAGCATTTGGACAGAAAATTGGCCACTTCCAGGTGAGGCAAAAAAGGAATTGGGATTTTTTGTCCTCTTTTCTCTTTAAAACTGAGAAGACTGAGAGCTTTGTCGTGGCGGGGGCTTTGCATGGACAAGGTCACGTGGTGTTTGTGCTCAGGCTGCATGATGTGATAATGAGCAACCTGGGCTAGTGGAAGGTTCTTGCTCATGGCAAGGAGATGGAACTGGATGAACTTTACGGTTCCTTCCAATTCAACAAATCCTGGGATTCTATGATGTGGTGAGAAGGTGGAGAGACCTCTGAGCCTGCTCCCCTGAGGTCGCTGTTGGCGAGTGAGGGACTGTGGCTGATATCTAGGGGTCTGTGAATTAGCAGAACCTCCAGCTCCCTCATGTCTGCTGGGTCCATGCCTCCTCCTGTGTCTAGTTTCTCTGAGGAATTTTGGGGAACGGGTGGTCCCCCTCACTTGTGTTAATTAATGTCCCTTGTCTTTGGGCTGTGCAGCTCATGCAGGGCAAGATGGCAGATATGTACACGCGGCTCATGGCGTGCCGGCAGTACGTCTACAACGTGGCCAAAGCCTGTGACCAGGGCCACTTCAATGCCAAGGTGAGCTCAACTCCTACCTGGGCTGTGTGTTCTGCGGCAATTCCTCCAGTCCCAGAGCCTCAGCTGGGGGGAGCCTCTGTACAATTAGAGTCCTGGCAGCCCAAAGGGTCTTTTTTTCACACCCAAAGTACCTTTTTTCACTCACAAATTAAAAGCAAGCCTCCTTTTACAAGGCAAGAGATTTAGCAGCATCAGTAGGTGTTTATTGGCAGCCCAGACAAATGTCCTGGCTGTTTTAAGTTCTGTAGCTGTTGTTAGAGGTGTTGTCACCTCCACCTGTCAGCACACCTCTGTTAGAGGAGGGTATTGAGTGTTTAACAGTGGGAGCACAGAGCTCTGCATCCCAAAGCAAATCACGTTGGTCTCCTGGGGGATTGATGGGCCTTTGTGAGAGACCAGCTTCTCTGGTGCACTTTTTTTTTTTTTCCTTCTTCTGTCTTCACATGACCTTTACAGACCCCTGCTGTGAGTGTTCTATAGTGACAGGGACACTGCTGGAGCTCCCTGTCCCTGTGCTTTGTGATCAAGTAGTTTAGGGTTCTTAGCAGCTGTCTGTAGAGTGATGGCAGGGTGAGGGCAGCACAGGGACTGGAGACGGGCGGGTGACACCTTTCCTGACTGTCCCATTGTGACTGTCCCATAGGACTGCGCTGGAGTGATCCTGTACTCGGCAGAGTGTGCGACGCAGGTGGCCCTGGATGGGATCCAGTGCCTGGGTGAGTCACTGACGGCTGGACAGGGCCGAGCACAGTGCAAGAGCATTCCCTCTACTGTCCCACTCTCAGCCCTGAAACTGGGGACAAGGAGTGACTTGTGGCTTGTTTTGGGTGGCAGGTGGGAACGGTTACATCAATGACTACCCCATGGGGCGCTTCCTGCGTGACGCCAAGCTCTATGAGATCGGGGCGGGCACCAGCGAGGTGCGCAGGCTCATCATCGGCAGGGCCTTCAACGCCACCTTCAAGTAACGCCACCAGTGCAGAGGCAGCACTGTGACCACCACGAGGCCTTGACCGCGAGGCTGGAGCGCACAACTCAGCTTCTTCCTGCCTGCCATTTCAGCATCGTCACTTCTGGAGTCCCCTCTGCCTGCTCTGGGAACAGATGCTGCTGGACTGGGCTTGGACAAAATGAATGAGAGGGTACATGGAAGAAGAAGTGGTTTTTCTCTTTTGTGATCATCCTGATTCATGCTGTTCATGAGCTATTGATTCTCAGCTTTGCAAGGCAGAGGTTCATCCCCCCACCAGGCAGGCTGGCAAGGGGTGTGCAGCCACTCCTGCACTCAGAAAGTCAACCCAAACCCACCAAAAATGGACAATGAGGGAACAACTTTGTTCTTTCCAAAAAGCCCCGAGTGCCATTAAACAGTTAGAATTTAGCATATTGCCATTGGAAGGTGAAACTTCCTGCTGTGACCTTCCAATGGGATTAATAACTTCCATTGTGGGAACTTGACACCAACCACATTGTGGGGTTGTTATCATGAATGCTCAAAATCATCTGTGCACAAGCAGTGTTTTAAGTGCTGATTCCTAAAACCTCCTTAAATCCCGTGTGTGTTTCTTTGCAGAATTCCTTTCCTATTTGCTGAATTCCTTTCCTGTTCCAGCTGCTTCTGGAGTTATTTGGGTGCAGGCCTGAGTCCTTGCTGTGCTGACTGACTGCTCCCACCAGGTCATTCCCTCAGAGCTGTCACCATCCATCACTCTGGGGACAATTAACACGTCCGAGCTGTGTTGTGACATCCGTGAATGAAGCAGGCAGAAAGAGCTGACTTCTTTGGGGTTTGGTTTCCTCTGAAGATCGTTGTTTTGGCCAAGCCTGTCCTCACACTCCACCTCCGGGCAGCTGAGCAATGTGTTTGTGAGTGATCTCAGTGCATCTTGTATCCAGCAAATCGGGGCTTATCCAGCTTTTTAAAGGAAATCGCACAGCATCCTGCCAGCCTTTAAGTGTGAATCACAAATCAAAACGGGCTGCTGGAAATGTGATTGAACAGTTAATTAAACAGTTGCCATGTAGGCAGCTCCCAGCAGTTTTAACAAAACTCACCTTCAGCTGTGTGTATTTTTTTGGTTGTAGTTGACACCTGTCTGTACCAGGTGACAGTAGACTAACACAGAATTTTAAAATGCCACAGATTGAAGACAGTTCATTTTCCTGAACTGCCAGGTAGGTCACCAAGAGTTTATAAAAGTCACAGGGAGCCAGAAGGAGTTTCTAAAGTCCTGGTGGACTTGGTGGTCCAAAACTTCGTATTTATTCAGCCTCATTGGGTGGCTGTCACTCAGGAAGTATCCCAGGGTTTAATTTTCAGCCTAAATTTCTGGATAGAGGGTGGACAGAGATGCCCTGTCAGGAATATCTTGTTGAGCTGCATCTGAAAATGCTGTGGAAGTGAACCCTGAGGTGCACTTCATACAGGAAACAGTGCATTGCTGTACACAGATATAAGAATTTAGTTATGTGACCAGACATTTATGTTTTATCACAAAATGATTCCTGGATCTTAACCAGGAAGATCTGGTTAAGATCTGGCTGCATCTTAAGATCCATTCCTGCCAGAGGAACTTTTCTAGGGAGTGTCAGAGCCATGACAGGATGATACGAGATTCAGATTGTTAAAAATAGGTTTTCTAAGGTGGAAGCAACCCAGAGATTTTTAAACCTGTCCTTCAGCACTGGAGAGGTCTGGTTTTAATATACATAATAAATAATGCCTTCACTTTCCAGGCTGATCAGCATCTTGGAGTTGAAGGTAAAATTAATCAATATCTAACAAATCTCAGGACAGGGGCAGGGAGAGATTCATAAATCCTCAGCAGGGTTGTGTTTTACAAATCTCACTCCCTTCCACAGCAGCTGCCTTGGGAAAGGGATGGGAGAGCTTTTTGGGGGGGAAAAGGGGGTTAATCTTATACTATACTAATAAAATAAGCTTTTGCTGTGGCCTGTGCTCCTGGGGGGGTCCAGCAGAGGGGAGGTGCAGGCTCTGGTACCCACCAAAGTGCATCCAGGCTGGCAGCAGCAACAGCTACGGTGTTGCTTTCGCTGCCTATCCCTCCCTCTTTCCAACCACAGCTTTTCCCCATAATTCTCATTTAAAAGAAATACATTTACAGAGATCATGCAGGCTGTGCCTCTGGCCTCCTCTGGAGAGCAGCAGAGCTAACAGGGAAAACACAGGGGGCTGTGCCTCTGGATATGATCCGAACGGTGTCTGCTGTGGATATGTGATGGAAATTGTCCTGGCCTGACAGCCTTTGGCTGGTGGCAGGGCTGGATGTGCTGCATCTTCCCTGTTTTTCAAGATCCTTGCCCTGTTTGCGGCTGGCTGGCCACTGAGCAGAGAAGGCATGGAGAGAGGGAGGAGTTATTCATGAAGGTATGCGGTGGGTTGACCCTGGCTGGGTGCCAGGCACCCACCAAAGCCTCTCTATCACTGCCGTCCACAGCTGGACAGGGAGAGAAAATGTAACAAAGGTTCATGGGTTGAGATAAGGACTGGGAGAGATCCCTCACCCAGAACTGTCAGGCAAAACTGACTTGAAGTAGAGATGTTAATTGAATTTATTACTAACCAAATTAGAGCAGGATAATGAGAGGCAAAAAAACCCTTAAAAACATCTTCCCCCAACCCGTCTCTCCTTCCCTGCTCTAACTCCTCCCCCCACAGCAGCACAGGGAGACGGAAATGGTGGTTACAGTCAGTTCATCACAAGTTGTTTCTGCTACTGCTGAGGGAGAGGAGTCCTTCCCATGCTCCAGCATGGGGTCCCTCCCACAGGAGACAGCTCTCCATGAACTTCTCCAATGTGAGTCCATCCCGTGGGCAGCAGTTCTCCACAAACTGCTGCATCGTGGGCCATTCTTCCACAGGGTCAGTCCTTCAGACATAGCCTGCTCCAAGGTGGATCCCCCACGGGTTCACAGGTCCAACCAGGAAATCTGCTCCAGCGTGGGCTCCTCTCTCCATGGGTCTGCAGGTCCCTGCACAGGCCTCCTATGGGCTCACAGCCTCCTCTCAGGCATCCCCCTGCTCCAGTGTGGAGTCTTCCATGGACTGCAGGTGGATCTCTGCACACCCATGGCCCTCCATGGGCAGCAGGGGGACAACCTGCTCCACCTATGCTCTGTACCACAGATTGCAGAGGAATCTCAGCTCGCACCGGGAACAGCTCCTGCCCCTCCTTCTTCTCCACTGACCATGGTATCTGCAGGGCTGTTCTTCTCACATATTCTCACCCTACTCTTCTCTGGACACAGTTCCATCTGCCTAATAAGTTTTTTTTTTTTCCTTCTTCCTAAATGTGTTATCCCAGAGGTGTCACCACCATTCGTGATTGGCTCAGCCTTGGCCAGCAGCCCGTCCGTCTTGGAGCTGCCTGGAATGGGCTCTGCTGGACATGGGAGAAGCTCCTGGCAGCTTCTCACAGAAGCCGCCACCCCTGTAGGCCCCTGGCTACCAAAACCTGGCCATGCAAACCCAGTACAAGGTAACAAAGTTTGTTTCAGCAGTGTGGGATTTGGAATGAGGTTCAGTTAGTGACAGGAAGAGAGGGCATAGCCTCAAGCTGCACCAGGGAGGTTCAGGTGGGGTATAAAGAGGAATTTCTTTACAGAAAGAGTGGTCAGGCATTGGAAGGGGCTGTCTAGGAAGGTGGTGGAGTCCCCATCCCTGGAGGTGTCCAAGGAACAACTAGACAATGGCACTCAGTGCTCTGGGTTGGGTGACAAGGTGAGGATCAGGCACAGATTGCACTCAATGATCAGCTTGTGGCAGAAAAGCTGGGCTCACACTGAGCTGGAGCACTGCCAGTGTTTGATCCAGAAACTCAAAGGAAGTGGAAGATATGGTGGGGAAGATGGGCTGGGACATCTCTGGTGTTCTGCCTCATGCTTCTCAGGGCAGAATAGACCACGGCTCCTTCCGGTTTTGGACACAGGTTGAGGTTAAACAGAGGCTGTGTTTGTGGGGCTGCCCGCAGCATGAGGGAGCTGTTTGTTTTATGAACACACCAGGGACATGGTGTTAAAATCTGTGAGGTAAAACCACTGCGGAGGGTCGGTGGGGCCAGCTGGGCTTACAGCCCATCTGCCCAGGGAGCCACGGCCTCATCATGGGGCTGGGCTGTGGTTAAAGCAAACCTTGCCTTGTCAAGAGAGGTCAAACCACACTGAGAGGTGCAGGATGTGGGAGAGGAACCCGTGTTTGCACAGCACCTCAGTCAAGGCAGTGGCTCTCCCCTGACCCCCAACAGGGACCTGGGTGTGGTGGTTTACCTCCCAAAAAAGATGTTCTGAGTCCTGCTGGGGCTGCCAGATGGGATTCCCAGCCTACTGCATTGCTGTGGGACCACTGGCTCCCTCTCAGCAGCTCCCTGGAGAGCCCCTCTGTCCCCTGCTCTGTCCCACTGCCTGTCCCAGGGGAGGGCAGGAGCCCTCACCCCACTTTCAGGGCAGTGGGGAGCATGTGTGCTTGTGTCTGTGTGGGACAGAGGATGTGGTTTCTTGCCTGTGGAGCTGGTCCATGAGAGGAAGGGAGGTTTTGGTAACCTGTGGGAAGGATGATGTTTCCCTGCCGTGCTGGGCTTTGAGCAATTTCAGTACAGGGTGACACATAACGAAAGTGTCATCGCGTCCTGATTTCACTGTACAGAGATGTGCTGAAGCCAAGCCCTGCAGTGGTGCTCTATCCCTGTTCACGAGCCTCCCTCCTGCTCCTGCCTCCCTCCTGCAGCCCAACACGAAGTGTTACTCAAAATCTCTGTGCGTTTAGTTTCCCGATTGCCTCAGCCTCCCCGGGGCTCCGGGCAGCGCTCGCTGCGGTTCAACGCCGCTGCTGGAGCAGGGACCTGCTGCTGTGTCACCTCCGCGTTCCCGCATGTGGGTGATGAGTCGGTTTCTTTCCCAGGCTGGAGTGAGAGCCCACGGAGCCACACGTATCCGCTGTCACGGATGCAGGCAGAGAGGACGCGATCCCTGCGTCCTGGCCGCTCTGTCCCTGCGTCCTGCCCGGCAGCTGCCCGCTCCTCCCGCACAGCTGTGCCGGCCACGCTCCCCTCGCAGCGAGGCACCCGCTCCTCCCAGCCACGGCCCCGCAGGAAGATTAGAAAGAGATTTCTTTTCAATCTATACAAGAATTCACAACTGTGAAGGGGAGACAAAAACATTCTTGAGCCGAGGGGACAATATTGTGCGAGGGAGGCCCGGGGGGGCTGCGGGATTACTGTAGCGCAGCCCAGGGTCGCCCCGCTTGCACCTGCTGTTTGCTGAAAGGCTGATGCTGAGCAACAAGCAGCTGATGCTGAGGCCCAGTTGTCAGCCTGAATGGGGGAAAAAAGGCTGGAGCAGCGTGCTCGCCAAAGGGAAATGGCAGGCGGCCCAGTGCCAGCGGGAGGAGGGAGCTGGCGGTGGGGGGACGGCAGCCGGCTCCCCCTTGGCACGTGGAGCTCCGGGCAGACCCGGAGGTGTGGGTCTGCCTGAGGATCTGTCATTCCAAAGGCGTCCAGGAGAAAGGGGATGAACCTGAACCTCTAAAGAGGTTGAGGAGGTTGAGAGCATAAGCTCTCCCCGAACCACCCTGCTTGCTCCAGCGCCGAGCTGCCACAATGGGCAGGAGATATGTCCCCACCAAACCCAAAACTGAAGTAGCGCTGCTGCAGGACTTCCTGCCGTTGGCTACTGCTGTCCCCCAGGCAGGAGGAAAGGTACTTTCCAGAAACAATTTCTTAATGGAAAGGGTTGTCCAGCATAGTAATGGGCTGCCCATGGAAGTGGTGGAGTCCCCATCCCTGTAGGTGTTCAAGGAACAACTGGACCTGGCACTCAGTGCTCTGGTCTGATTGACAAGGTGGGGATTGATCACCAGTTGAACTGGATGATCTTGGACATCTTTTCCAACCTAAATAATTCTGGGATTCTCTGATCCCAGCCCCCGCTCTGGTGGGGACAATGACAGTCAGATAGATGTGCCCTGCAGCATGAGGATCAGAGTGGCACTTGGATCACTCAGCATTGTCACCCAGATCTCTTTGGGCTGTACAGTGAGCACTGAATCATCCTGCTCAGCTCATCCATGGAGCAACACTTCTGTCCCCAGCACTGCCCACATGGGGCAGGGCAGAGAGAGAAGAGGGAGTTTCTCAAGGGTGTCTCTCTGAGCTGAGGGGCTTGGCAGAAGCACAGCCCCCTCCTGTGTGGGGCTGTCTGGTGGCAAAGCTGGGACTGCCCAGAGAGGGATTTTCCAGCCCTCTGCTGCAGCTGCCTCCCATAAGAGAGGCCAGACTGAGCGTGTTTTCCTGCAGCTGTTGGCGGGATGGAAATGTTCCACGTGCCCTGGGTGTCTGCAGGGTGAAGGGAGCTGTACTGGATCGATGTTCCCCCTGTGAGCCAACCTGTGCCAGGGGCATTAGCAAACACACAGCTTGTGTCCTCTCTGTGCCTCGTTGCAGAGCTTGGAGCTTCTTCGGAGGGACAAGCCCCGTGTTGGTCTGAAGGAAAGGAAAGAGTGGAAGCTGCCTGGTCAGTCCAATGCAGAGGAGAAAAGCAAATGGTTATTCTTGCAGCCCAGCGGGCTCCCTACTGTGATTTAGCACCCAGGTGCTCCTGCTGGCATGAGGATAGGGAGCTGCACAGAGGGGATGGCCTGGCCCCATCCCTGCTGACCAGACACTCTCAGGAAATCCCCAGGGATGATTTTTTTTTGCTTGGGCATAGCTGAAGCTTCCAGCAGTGGGAGCCTCCGTGCAGCTCCCCCAGGCCCTGCTTCCCCAAGGAGCTGGCGTCGCGTCAGTGCTGAACACGCTCGCCCAGGGCTGGTGTTCCCAAGAGCCAGCATTTCCAACACGGCTCCACAGTGTTTCCTCGTGGGACCATGAGGGTGTGTGGAACTCGAGGCTGGTAAGGTCTTTCCTGGATCTTTATGGGGACCATCTCCTGCTCTGGGGGCAGCCCTGGCTCTCACATCCCTGCTGAGATGGGACAGCGCTCCCTTTGCTGGGATCACTGTGCCCATGGGAGTAGCCAGTATCCGCCTGGGACTTGGTACTGGTTTCTCCCCCACAGAGGCGGCTGCATTACAGCATGCAGGAGCACCCACCCCCCTGTACACTTACTCAGCATGTCTTGGAAAACTGGAAGTCTTCCTGCAGCTTCCATAGGCTGCTTTTGTTCTTAGAAAACCTCCTTCATCTCTATTTTTTCAGTGGCAGCATCTCCCAGGAGCCATAGGCAGGATCAAGCCTTTTTGCCTGGTGTCCTTCCCACACAGGTCAGAACCTCAGCACCCCTGAGTGCCCCAAAACTGCTGCTGGCAGCACCTTGGGTCCCTCTTCCTCTGCCACCAGTCCTGGGTCCGGCCAGAGGTGAACATCCTCAGAGCGATCCTCAGCAGGGGCAGGAATCCTTTGCCTCCTGCTTTTTGCTCGATTTGCCTTAGCTCCCTAGCTGGGGTGCACTGGAGGGAGGCTGTGCTCTGGCATGGAGATCATGCCAGGAAGCCATCAAGAGCCACAGACAGGCAGATGATTGAAAAGCCAACACACTCCAGCAGGGCTGGTTTGAGTTGCAAAAAAGCTGATTTTGGTGATACGCAAAAAATGTTGCAAGTTCAGGCAGGTCCCACCTCTGGGCAGTGGTTTGTGAGGGCAAGGGTGGCACTGAGCCCCCAAAACTCAGGGCCTTGGAATGGCACAGGGCAGAACCAGCCACAGCATCTCTTGGGAAGAGAGGGCGCATGGATTAGCAAGATCTTGGGATTCCAGGGAATCCTTACCTCCATGGCAGCTATGGGTTTGCCAAGGGAATTTATTTACCCCTGCCAGGTAAGCACCTTCCCCTCCAGAAGGACTGGGCCGTGCTAAGGGGTTAAGTAACTTGCCCGAGGTCACCAAGGTTGTCTGTAGCAGAGAAGAGCAAAAATCCTGTGGGCTCCTGAGTCACCATCATTTTTGACCCATCTCGTGATTAAAAAATGCAGTTTGGTTCTTCTGGGTCTGGATTTGGTGTCCAGCCATCAATGATTATTAAGCCTTTCTCTCTGAAATTAAAAGGTGTTTTAAATGCTCAACATATTCCCTTCCCTGTCAGAGCCTCAGGATAACCAAAACAGGTTCATTTCCACTACAGGTGGACCAAGAGCAAAATCAGCCTCATTTTCCTCTCCCTGCCTGATATTGAGGTGGGATGAAGAGGCAGAAAAGCCACAGAACAGCCAAAAAGAAGAGGCTGAGCCCAGTCTGCATGGAGGCAAGTCACTGCTGTCCTCAGACCAGTATCTTTAATTGCCGCATCTCCTCTGCCTGTGCCCAAAGAGCTGATCCCAGGTGACTCCAACGGACAATGTCATTTAAATCAATTATCTCCCTATTTGGAGCCATCCACCCTCTCCCTCCTTCACCATACAGCCGTGAGCCCCATGATTTATTCATCCTTGGCTGCACTTAAACATCTGCTCTGCTGCCATTTGAGTTTGGCAGAGCATTAGCTTTAAAATTTCATAAAACATAGTGCAGGTGGCAAAATCAGAAATTAAGGATTATAATCACGGCAAAGTCGCGTTGGCGAGCCAGCTCCGGCTCAGGACAAGAGACACCAGGAGAGCTCCTGGGGATTTAATGCCCCTCAGGTGTTCAAATCACATTTTTGTTCCCTTCTCCTAAAGGTTGGGGGGATTTTTACATCACCGTTGCTCTTAGGTGGACGTTAAAGTGAGGGGAGCATCTTGTGCTCATTGCTCCTTGGGTTTTGTTGCTCCATGGCTGCTGCCACAAAATTTTTCTGGCCAGGGGGTTGTTTTTGAAGGTGATGTGTCCCCTGAAAGGTGCCTGAAGATATCTTTGCCCACCAAATTGGGATTATCAGGATTTGATGATATCCTCCACCCCAGCCATGCTTGTGGGAGGAAGGAACCACGCTGGAGCTGTGCCACAGTTCCCTCTCCAGCCCTAGGGATGGGCTACAAAGTAGGGATGAGGTGCTGGAACAATGCTGGTTTTAAGAAAAAATCAGAAATCCATGTGTCCCCAATCCCTGCTTTCACTACAGAGCCACAACCCTCTAAAACACGTTGGTTATCCGCAGCAGTTCCCTGTGTTTATAGCTAATGAAGAGAGCTTTGGAAAGAAAATATTTGCTTTAGCAATCCCTCTTTCATCTATTAACCCAGTTTCCATCGTCGTGCAGAGCTGGGTCGGAGGGATAGAGGAGCAGGAGGGAGGGCAGGGGGCTGGCTGGGGAGGTTAGAGGGAACTGAGAGACCTCTGTGCCTCCGGATCTGGCGCTGGTGATGCTGAAGAGCTTCAGGATCCAGAAATTTCTGAGCCATCAGACATCCTGTCCCACAGAGGAGGAGATCAACTCCTCTTCCCAAGTGTTAAGGGGATTATTTAGTGCTCGGCTGTGCTTTGATGCCTGGGAAGCTTCTGGAGTACAGGGGGTTTTAGATCTACTAAAGCACCTGGCAGATAACCAGGTGATAAAACAGCCAGCGTGGGTTTGTCACACAGAGAATTCCCCTCTTTGCTGAGGAAACTGAATGTGTGGATGAAGAAGCCACCACAAATGACACATATCCTGACTTTAGGAAGGCTTTAGACCTTGTGTGCCATTTTGGGAGGGAAACAAGGCTGTTTGGGCTGGACACAGACTCACTGTGCTGCACGGCTTGCTGGAAAATTCTCTCCCAAAGGCACAGCCAAGCTCCAGCCTTAGCAGGGCTCTGAGGAGCTTCCCTCTGCACCAGCCTCCTGTTTAGTCCCATGTGTTCAATCTCCCTGGATAAAGGGTGTTGTTTTAAAGAGAGGGACTGGTCAGGTCTCCAAATCCAGTCCCTGTGCAGCAGGAAGGACTTGCCTGGACACCACCAACCCTCAGTGCTGGGTGAAGAGGCACCAATCTGGGCAGTCTAGGGCTGTGCAGGTTCTAATGCGACAGAGAACAGCACAATGAGATTTGGTGCAGAGATGATCCACTCAGACCCAAATTTAGGGCAAGGCATAGGAGTAAACATGGACTGATGGAATTTTCAGGTTAGGCTTTGAAGTCTCAGGGATAGGAGGAAGGGAGGAGCCATCTCCAAGGGTTTGGGGCTTCAGTTTTATTTGGTTTATGGAAAGAAAACAAGGGAGAAAGAGGGTGACTTTTAACCAGTTTTGTCTCTACAGGTTTGGACAAGGCTCCCATCAGGACCTGCCTTGTTCCCCATTTTAGCTTTGAAAGTTCATACAGCTCTGAATTCTCACAGGGCAAACAGAACTTTACACTGTAAGTGACACTTTTTAGCAACTTTTCTTCCCATGAACTCAGAAAGGCGCTTTTATGGGACGGGGGCTGGCTGGAACCTATATCAGCGTTCTGAGGAGACCAGTGCCCTGATTCTCCCTGGTTTTGGGGATAAGGCAGGGCTGGGGCAATCTCTGAGGACAGTAATGGAATAAGGAAGATTTATCAGGGTTGCTGCTCTCACATGAAGTTTGGGAAGTTCTTACCACACCAGCCCCTCACATCCAAATGCACCCTTAGCACCCCCCCGGGATTTTTGTACTTCAGAAGTCTCCACTAGATCCTGCCTAAGTCCAGGCACAGACTCGAGGCTGTGAGGAGCGCCAGGGGTGGGTTCCTGGGCAGGAAGCCTGTTTTGGGGTGTCACTGCGGGTGAGGAGCTGGGGACAGCAGGATGGGACCTGGATGGGGATGGGCAGTAGTGGGGAAGGCTGTAAATAGGACAAACCCAGAGGGACTGTCAGTACCTGAGGACCCCAAGGTACAGGTCCAGCACTTCCAGGTACCCCCAGTGAGCCAGGCTTGCCCAGGGCTTCATTTCCAATTCAGAAACAAGGTCCCGGCGAGTGCGGAGCTGTCACTTTGATGGAGCAATCCGTAACTTCCCTGGCTAATTGTCGAAGCACAGCACTCAATCCAGGGCACTCTTCCCTCGGGAAAGTGGCTTTTCCTACCTGAACTGGCAGGAGAGCAGCCCCAGGAATTGGGAACATTGCATCATTCCCATGGCAACGGCCTGGGAGGCTGCGAATGGAGAATTATGACTTTGTTCCCCGTTCTGGCACGAGGAGAAGCTGGGCTTTACGGGATTAAGCAGATCCCAGCTCAAACATCCAGGGTACCACTGGAGGGAATAATGAATAGTAATAGCAGAATAAATGGGTTTTGATCCAAGGCTCTGTCCAAACAGTATGAACAACCCACTTTGTTTAAGTTTGGTCGGTTTCCAGGCCGAGTGTGAGCCCGTTGGGGGTTTCTGAGCTGGGACAGGAGCAAGGCTGTGCCACCATTCACTTCATGGACACTTCCGAGGAATAAACTGCTCATTAAATGTGAGGCCAAGAGTGATCACTATCAGCCAGGGTCTTCTGAATTAAAGTTCCCTTTACTCCAGGCACCTTTGTATCTCAAAAGAGCAGAAATCTTCCCACTGCAGGAATACTTTGGTGCACTACAAGTCCTCACGTGAGGATCTAATGAGGATATTTGGGTTAATGACTACTTTTGCAAGGGCTGCAGCAGCTAGGACATTGGGATAAGCCTGTGGCTGAGCCTGGGGCTGTGGACACCCGCAGCCATGGGACCCACATCCTCCTCTGCACCAGCTCCCCCATTGTCCTGCACCCTTATCATCCCTCACTCCATCCCATGGGAAGATCCTGCCATTGGACATGTGGACAGGACCTCAACATCAATGGCTGTGGTGGCTCTGCCTGTCTTACAGCTTTTTGAGCATGTCTGTTCCTCCCCTGCTCTGGTGTTTTCACACCAGAGTTTTTCTGTGCCCTCCCCACAGCGTCAGCACTTGCTCGACAATCTGTCCCCTGACAGCCCTGTGCAGCCCATGTCCCTCAAAACCCATCCTGTGTTTCAAAGTCTCGAGGCAATGGTGGACTGACCCTTCCTTTTTTCCTTTCCTTTTTCTCTCTCACTGCTGTCAAACGAGAGTGAGGAAAGATGTAGGAAACGAAATTAAGGAGGTCCTGCCCACCCAGGGCACAGCGTTTTCCCAAGCCAATTGCACATCCTCCAGATCCATCCCCAACCCAGATGACTCTCCACAGCAGCTCCAAATCCCTGAGTGCTGCCTGATTTACTTCCCATAGGAGACACCATCGCCGGACAAACCCTCCTTTGCTCCCATCTCTCCCTTTCTGAGTATTTGTTATTTTAAGCCAACCCCTCAGGGATTCAATTTCTGTGCAGAATGTGGGGATTTAGCCACACAGCCCATGTTAATGCTAATAGGATTATCATAGAATCATGGAATCGTTTAGGTTGGAAAAGACCTTTAAGACCATCGAGTCCAACCGTTCCCCCAGCACTGCCAAGGCCACCACTAAACCATGTCCCTAAGAAGGAGATTTGCACAGGGAAACTCCATACCTTCCCCCCAGGTGCCTGATGTATGCCAACAAGGGATGGAGATGCAGCAGCTTCAGACTGTGAATGTTGAGCCCAAATTCACCCCCCAACCCCTGGGATGAGGCAGAGGATTAACAGGTATGTGTGTGTATTTTCCCCCAACATTGAGATGTTGTTATTGTCTTAATGAAGATTTTGGAGCTTTTCCTGATGTCCCACAAAAAGCCCACAGACATATTAGTTCCTCCTTGTGCTGATCTTACCTCGAGGTGCTGAAAGTAAGGAATGAAAAACAACCATCGGGGCTGAAAACATCTCTGAATGGGACCGTGGGTGGGACTCAGGGTGCTGGACATCTTTGGGAGCTTGGGGACAAGGAGAGGATAAAGCATCCAGGAGTGACGTTTCCTTTTCACGTAGGAAAATAGGAATGTCCCTGTGTCCCTGTGCTGGCAGGAGCGTGAAGGAGCAGACACATCTCCCCCACTGAGGAATGTCCCTGTCCCCATGTCTGTGTGCTGGCATGAGCTCCCACCCACCTGAGGGACACAAAAGTGAGATGATTTCCTGCTGATGCAGCTGTTTCCTCTGGAAATGCAGACTGGCTGAGTGGTGCCTTTGGGATTTCTTATTAGGTTTTTCCTGTATTAATTCTGTGCAAGGAGTTGTACAAGCAGCCATGGGTTTGTTCCCACTGATTTTTCCAAGCTGACCACAGCTGAAGTGTTTGCCCCAGCCCAACAACCCACAGAGGGGCAAAGGACCAGCGCTGGTTCTGCCACAGCCCATCCCACAGCACAGATGGTCCCATAATTGCTACTTGCTTTCCCATCCTGACTTTCTGGGACATGTGTTTTGCATTGCGATCCCCTCAGCCTCCCTAGTTTAGTGAATCACACTTCATAAAAGAATGGCTACCTTGGGAACACAAGGCAGGACATTTATCCTTCCTGTGCATGCAAGTTTGTCACTCCCTGCCACGGCCCAGCTCATAAAGCAGAGTCCTTGCTTTTAATCCTGATTTTGCAATGTACTGAAGCACGCACATTCACCTCCATCCACCATAACACTCAGGGATGTCCTTAACTCTTAGTCCTGTGATTTTCTGCTTTAATTTAATCCAGTCTCATTTCCTCACTGTGCTGGTCCCCACTGAGCTATTCTCATTGTCCCTCTGTTTTTCCCCTCCATCAATAAATTACTTGTATTATAGCTATTATATATTCCTTACTAAAGCACTTTAAAGTGTTAAGATGAGAGTTGAAATAAGAAATAGAACACAGCAATCCCCTCTCGTTTGCTGAACTTCCTTGGCACTGCTGCTTCATAGACAATATCAGATATAAACAGCATGAACTTTTCTAAAACTAAAATAAATTAAAATAAATGATGAATTAAACCTTTGTAGCAGCAACAGCACCAAAAAGCTGCAGATGATTCCCTGAGACACAAATACAATAATTTGGATTTTTCCAGGTAGGTAATGAGATTCTGTATGACACCTCTGTGCTGGTAGAGCCCTCTCCTCCAGCCTGAATCCCTCCTGGCTTCTTCTGATGGAAAAAGGGGAATATTTCACCCAGCTAAAAACTAGCAAATGCTGATGTTTAAACAGAAATCTCAGAGGAAGCTGCCTGTGTAACCACAGCTGGTTTGCTGCAGACCTGAACACTCACAGCCAATTTGCTTTTTTGGTGTAATAGAATTCCAAGTCAGTCCATGGAGCTCCACCAGGGATTCATTTGGCCTTTTGCAGTTACTGGGTTAACCCTGGAAGGGGGGAGGAAAGGAGAGGACCACCAAAACCCATCTCTGCCAGCAAGCCAGTGCAGCACCAGCACCTTTTCTGCAGAGACCTCAGGAGGGATGGGATCACACAGCTGGATTTGGGCACGTTTCTTGGTGAGGGAGATGCCTGGAAAAGGCAGGATCCCCATGGGATACAGCTGAGATGTGCTGAATTAAAGACTTTTTAACCCAGCCCTGTCACTGCAGCCAGACAGGGGCCACATAAAGACCCAAGGATGGGTTTATCCCCATCTGCGGCCACAAGGCTGTTTGGGAAGGTGGGGCTGGCCATCCTCCCCCTCACAGATGTGCCGGGCTCTTCCCTGCAGCCAAGTCCTTCCCTGAGGCCCGGCCGAGGAACCAGTCGGTGCAGGATCCTCCACACTGCTGCTCTTAGTGTGTGAGCTTACTCGGATTAGGGCTGTTGCTTAAGCTTCCATGCCTGTTTGCAAGCTGCCGGTGGAATGGGAGCTTTCCATCGGTTTGTGGCTGTGCAGGAAGCTCTGGTGTTCCCAGGGATGCACAGCCTCCCCGCCTGGATTAAAAAGAGGTGCTGCCAGCCTCCTGCCAGCATGGACACCGGAGCTGCAGGTTCCCTTTCTCTGTCCTTGCAGCACTGCTGGGAGATTTTTCCTCTTGGATTTCCTGTGACTTTTTAAAACTCACCACAGTTGTTCCTGAAGGTCAGAGAGCTCTGAGTGCGCTCCGGGGTGTGCAGTGCAAACACCCTTCTCCCAGCCTGACCCGCAGTGAGATGCTGGGGCTCTTCCCCATTCTCCTGTGTGACAAATAAAGCTTTTACTCCTGAAACTCAGGGTCAGAAAATGCTTTTCCCTGTTTTCCCTGTGTTAACAGTGAAATCATCTTTTTCCTTCTTTCCCTTTAGCGCTGGCTCAGCTGCGTGTGCCTGTCCCACCCCAGTACCTGGAGGTGAGGGGTGCAATGAGGGACAATCCCTTAATCCCTGCTGGTTCCTGGCCCAGCTCCCCCACAGCCACGGGCCTTTACATCCCCTTTTACCAACAGGTCCAACCTCAGCAAGGTGCTGCCACAGCCCAAATTTGGAGTTGGGGACAAAGATCCTTGTTGTGCTGCTGTTCAGGCAGTCTTTAGCCCCGGATGTTATCCCTTTCCCAAAAAACAGGCCACATTGGGGTAGGAATTTGGGGTAGGAAAATCTCATGTCAGGGCTTTGGTGGTTTGTTTTTCCCAGTTAGTAAGGGGAGAAAAAGCCCAAATGCTGCTTCTCGGCTGTGCTGCCGCCTGACAGAGGCTGGAGCCCGGCAGACACACAGACATATTGTTCTGGAATCAGCAATTAGCTTCCCATTTTTCCCCCTCATCCCTCTGAGAAAGGGACAAGGAAAGGCCCCACTTCAGAATAAATTAGTTTCTCAAAAGAGAGGGAGCTCTGCAGATGGCTCCGTTGTGCTTCCCACTCGTGCGCAGCTCTGGAGCACACAGTTCCCCATCCTCAACCTGTCCGTTGCCCAGATGTTCTCCTATTCCAAACACCTGGAAGAGGGAAGGTGGCCTCACCTCCACTTTCCTCAAAAAGAAGCTGTTAAATGATATTTGCCATCAAACTTCAGCATGAATTTTGCCCATGTGTTTCCTTCTGGAACACTGTGACACTGTGGGTTTACTGCTTGAGTTGCAGGGTGGTTTCAGAACTTGAGAATTCCCAGATTCTTCACTTTTCTGCTCCAAATATCACTCTGTTTAGCTATGGGAGTCTGAGGTGGTAGATTTTGGAAGCCACTTGAACACATCTAACAACTGGAGTAAGTGTGCTTTGTGTAACACCAAAATCGAACTCCCTCTGATCTCAGAGTGCTGTGGTTTCCCTCCTGTTCCTGTGGCTCACAGCAGAGGGAAGAACTCCAATAAACTATCATTTTTAGGGAACAATTTGGCAACACTATGAGCTGCCTTTGCTTTTAAGGTGAGAAGCAGCTCTGGTCTGAGCAGACAGAACCTTTGTGCTTGTGGAGTGGCTCTTGGTGATGTCCAGCTGCATTAAACAGAGCCTGGAAAAGTCTCATGCAAAGGTTGCATTTCTAAAGGGCAGCAGTGAAATGGGATAATCACAGAACATCCTGAAGTGGAAGGGACACACAAGGATCATCCAAGTCCAACTCGTAAACAATATCAGAGAGTTTTTAAGGAGAGTTGCCCTACTGCGCCTTGAGGGCTTCCAGGGCTGTAGCTGTTAAGGTTATTTATTTTTCCCTGCTCCATCACCAACGAGTGGTATTTGTTTCAGGAATCAGTGTCTCCAAATAGCTGAATTTCCCCTCAATTTTCTCCTGTGTAACATCTGGATCCTGCAACAATCATACCAGTGCTTGGTCCTGCTCTTGTTTGCAAGATCCCTGTGGACCACCGGAACAAAGCAGAAAGCATTTCAGGCTCTTAGGTCTCCTGCAGTTTAGTTGAATTTCAAGCAGACCATCAGGGTCTTGCCCTCATTGTGTGTGTATTTATCTCCTGGAGCCCCATGGGTTGCTTGTTCCATGTGCCAGTTCCTTCCCAGCAGTTTCCCAAGTTTAAAAGAAATAGGACAAGTTTGGTACTGGAACAGGCTCCCCAGGGAAGTGGTCACAGCTCCAAGCCTGAGAGAGCTCAAGAAATGTTTGGACAACGCTCTCAGGCACCTGGTGGGATTCGGGGGCTGTCCTGTGCAGGACTAGGCTCGATTCCTGTGGATCCAACTCAGCAGATTCCACAATTCTATGGAAAAACCCCATTCTGCAACTGATGGAGAGGCTTCAGTGATGGGGACTGTGGTACTGCTAAAGATACTGATCAAATAACTTCCAAGGCTTGTTTGGTCTGCTTTAGGGCTTTAAACTCAATTTTTTGAGGAAAATATGGAGTTTTCCAGCTGTTCTCATTGCTGCCATGTCTCACCTGTTGGTAAGACCATGGAAGCCATGGACACCTGGGTGTCCCAGTGAGGACAGGTTCTGTGAGGAAGCTCTGGGATACCTGAGAATTCCCTGTTGGCCTTTTTCCCCCTAAAATGCAACGGGATATTCCCCTGGTGCTGACTCACAGGGCTGCTGAGGGACAGCCACCACACAGGGGGTGTCCGTGGCCTTTCCAGTGCCCATCTCGGGGTGGGAATGATGGGCGCTCAAATCCGCCCTGCCTTGTGCCTCTCCTCCCTGGCAGCACTCAGCGGAGCTCCCGCCGGACCCCTGGGACTTCCAACTTTCCCAGAGTTTGGATGCAGGGCTCGGTTTAAGTGTGACTGCCCGCGGGATGCGCCCGGCACACCCGGGAGGTGTGAGGGCGTCCCGGGCGCCTCTGAGGGACCCACGGGGGGGTCCCTGACAGGCGCGCGGGGCCGCCTCACGCCCCCGTCCTGTGAGGGAATCGCGGCCATCGGGGGCGCCCCCGGTGCCCCGGCGGAGCGGTTATCCCGGTTTTCCCGGTTATCCCGGTTATTCCGCGCCAAGGGCCGGGGGGCGGCAGCGTAGGGGGCTCCGCGAGGGG
>VWZW01003475.1:206584-252286 GCA_013397115.1 Edolisoma coerulescens
CTCGGGCAGCACAAAGGCGGCGGGGCCGGGCCGGGGGGCCCGGGGGAGTTGCGGGGCTCGTGGCCCCGGGGGGCTCCTTGCCCCAGGGGCTGCTCGCCTCGGCGTCGCCGGGTCGGGGGCGATTCTCAGGGAAAGCCGCCGCTGTCCTCGGCCGCTCCGGATCTCGGAGCTGAACCGGCGCTGCCCGGCCGGGAGTTGGCACAGGACGGGCTGTCTGGGGGTTGGTGTTTTGGGGCTCCCCACGCCCGAACGGGGCGATGAGCCCCTCCCCTGAGGGTTGAGCGGCTGAGTCCGTCGAGTTCCCGATGGTTTGCAGGATGTGATGCCGGGCGGGCTGTGAGCCCCGTGTCCCTGTCAGGCAGGTGCCATCGAGCCTCTTTGGGGGACAGCAGAGCAGTTTTCATTTCCATCGTGATTTTTCCCACTTGCCGTGCGCTCCCCGTGGCTCTGGACATCTCTTCTTTCCTGCCGGCTGCTCCGGTGGCCGACGGCTTGTTTCCTCTTCTCCTTTTGTGTAGCGGTGGCTCCTAATGGAGGCAGCTCCGCTGGCTCCCTCTTTTCCAGCTGCTTCTACAAGGCGCAGGAGCCAGCACATGTGACTGGGCAGATCTCGGGAAGACTAGCAAGTGCTCCCCGGGCTCCTTCTCGACAGCCAGCCCCAACACGGGGATACCCACACCCCCATGTCCTTTTCCCTGCCCCGGCACGGGGAGGCACAGGAACCCCCTCTCTTTCACAAGAGCAGCCATGAAAACTTAAAAAATACGAGCATTTGGGATCTATTCTGTTTGCCTCTCCCCCTCCCCTCTCTCTTTCCACGAAATGCTTATCTGAAAGAGGTTCTGGTTGTGTTTTGTTTTAAAGAATCCAGCTGCCCCTCGTGCTCGCTCTCCATCTGAAGTCATCATTGTCAGGAGCAGGCGAACCTCAAAGCGAGAGGCTTTGCCAGGCTTTTGCTCGCCTGGTTAATTGATCTGTCCATCAGTTTGCCACAATTAGCGAGTGCTTGCTCCACGCTGAGGGACTCTGTGGTGTTCTGGGGGGCTCGGGGTTTTATTTTAAGGCTTCTGGTCCTCGTGGTTGTGAGAAAGAGTGACATGAGCTGCGTGATAGACTGATGCTTTTGAAATCTTAATGTGATTTAAATACCAGCACGCTGCTGATCGCTTTAGCAGAAATATCCTGCTCTCATATTCATCCCGAGCCATCCTTCATGTTTGTCATGTCCTGGCTACCTGAATCGTTCCCGAGCTTCAGCTGGAACTGTCTAAATGTTTGCTGGCAATAGGAAACCTTGTGTAAGTGTGATTTACCAGGACGTTTTGGATTTAAACATTGATTTCTGTTTGTTTTCCTTGTGAACTCAGTGCAGCATTTCCAACTGCTTTCCAGATGCTCTTCTCGAGCAGAGCAGGGAAGTGTAGCACTACTGATAGGTGTAAAATCAGCTGGGAAATGCCAAACCTACAGGGGAAAATAATTCCCTGAACTTTGTGTGAGTGGATCCTTTCTGGCTGCTTTGTTTGCTGGGGGTTGATGGTGACAGTTGCACAGAACAATAAAATGTAACTTAGAAATGTGGGGTTTGGGGGGAAAACAGTCACACCCTTATGTCTTGAGGCAGAAGTGTTATTTTGGAGGCCACCGATGTGTTCTCATCCAACTGAATCATTCAGTTAAATGTCGGGGCTCTGTCCTTCTTGCCAGTTCATCTGCATCACCTTTGTGTGTCCACTCTGGGAGCCTTAGAGTTTATTTGGCTTTTTAACCAATATCGCAGGACAGTTAGGGTTGGAAGGGCCTCTGGAGACCATCCCCACCTAGAGCAGGTGACACAGAAATGCATCCAGGTGGGTTTGGGATGTCTCCAGAGAGGGAGACAGCCTGAGCAGCCTGTTCCAGTGCTCTGCCACCCTCAATGGAAAGTTCTCCCTCCTGTTAAGGTGGAACTTGTGTTTTAGGTGATGCAGGTTAATTTAGTTTGCTGTGGTGGTGTTAATCGCTGTTGTGTGACTTGGAGGCTCTGTGGGACATGTGTGCTGGTCCAGTCTGTGGAGATCCGATTTAGGGAGCGCCTGGCCATGATTTGGGGGGAAATCCACCTTTCGGCAAAAGCTTTTCTAATGCTGCTGCAGCACTGAAAATAAGCCCTTAGCAGCAAATCTGTCCAAAGTAAACAATTGAAAAATAATTAGGAATGGTAGGCAAAGGCATGCTCGCTGCTTGGCATCATGTTCAAATCACAAGCAAATGAATGAATGATGAGATCTGGCTCTGCAAAAACAGGAAGGTGGGCTCAGATGTGCAAATATCACATCCAAAAGGAGCTGTGTGGGGCTTTTTTTGCCCCATCTCCCAGTTAGTTGTCCTCATTTGGCATCAGGAGGAATTTCTTCACATAAAGGATTGTCAGGCATCAGGAGAGGCTGCCCAGGGAGGTGGTGGAGTGCCCCTCCCTGCAGGTGTTCAAGGAAGGACTGGATGTGGCACTCAGTGCTCTGGGCTGGGTGACAAGGTGGTGGTTGGTCACAGGTTGGACTGGATGATCTCGGAGGTCTTTTCCAAGCTCGTTGATTCTGGGATCTCAGTTAACCACAGGGATACACCTTGTGGAAGCAGCGGTGGAACAATCCCGGCATTGCACCCAGCCAGCCGAACTAAGTCACAACTCTCATGTTGGTAATAATAAATGAAGCAGCATTTCAGATGACTGGGAAATACAAAAAAAAAAAAAACAAACACCAAAAATAAGCAGCCCAAAGAAGTCATAAAGCTGAAAATAGCTTCAAACACAAGCTGTGAGCTGGCAGGGGCTGGAGTGGCTGGGCTGTGACAGAGAGGGATGTGCTGCAATCCCAGGGGATTTCCCCATCCGAGGGCTCCGACCGTCTGGTTTGCTCTCCTGCTTAAACTCACGATGTATTTATGTGCCTGTTTCCAGCAGCTCATAGGTGAGCTGGTTATATTCCCAGCTGCAGATTTGGGTTGTCTTGAGCTGTTCTCCAAGTGTGAAGGCTGGAAGACGTCGCAGTTTTGGATGCAGGCATTGTTTAAAGGGAAGAACAGTGGAGGTTTTGTGGAGGATGCTCAGAAGGAATTGTTCCTTGTGCTGCAGCATGAGGACTGGAGGCTTTGGGTCCTTCAGCAATGATCACAGTTGTCCAGCATGGCAGCTCCTCTTTTATTGGGACCAAAGACATGGATTTAATGGCAGAAAATATTCAAATTCATGGCTAGATTGTTGCTCTGAGTGAATGAGTTACCTGTAAGAAGACCATTACGATTTAACTCTGTATGCTTTCACACTTGTACTGGCACCTGATATCCTTGAAATGGGGAAAACACACTTAAATTTAAAACTACTGGGTTTATTTCTTAAAAGACAGAAAGAAATGAGGTTGTCCAGTTATTGCCCAGGTTTGCTGTGTCAGCATGGACCTTTATTATAAATAAAGTAGAATAAAGTAGAGTCACAGTAATATTTCATGTTAATAAAAAAAACCCCTTCCGTTAGAAGAACAAGACACTGGAAAACTTTATCATGCAATAAAGTGAAATGAGGGACTGAAGTCTTTCTAAAAAGGTAAACCAAGGGTATCATAAAGAAAAATAAATATAAATCTGATTTAAAATCAGCTCATTATGCCCCTGTTCTCTGGCCCTGTCAATATTTGTGCTATTGGAGTTTAATTGATCTGTTCCATGTTATTTTTTTCTCTGGCCATGTGGGTGAAACCCCTATAAAATCAGAGTATGGAGAGCTGGCAGGATATAAGAAGTGCAGCTGAGAGAACTGAACCTGAACCTCTTTGTGAAATCTCTGGTCTCTCAAAATTATAATTGTATAATTTCCAAAGAATAATTTGAGTTAAATCGTAGTGGAAGCCCCTTAGTGGGGATGGCAGTGCTGCTCTGCTTCTGGAGAAAAGTCGCTGAAAATGAGGATGGCTGCTCTCGAGGAGCAGTTGTTTTCCCTTCAATCTGCTAATTATTGATATACATTAAATTTCAGGACATCTTTCATCGAGGGTGGGTGGTTATTAACTCCACATGGGTCAAAAATAATTCAAGGGACGCTGTTGATTTTGGCCTGATTTGTGAGTGATGCTCACATTTGGCAGTGCTGGGTTCTTGCTGCTTGGTGATGGGGAAACGCATGAATGTGTCTTTCCTTAAATTAAAAAATGTGGGAATGAGCAATGTACCACCCTGCGAGCCTGGTGGCACCGGGCAGTCACCCCTGGGGTCTGAGCCGTGCCGGTAGCGTGCAGCTAAATAAACACTATTAAATGGGGAGGGAATGTGTGTCACTCCCTGGGAGCACGGCGTGCTCAGGGCCGTGCCGCTGCGCTTTTCCCACGTGGCACGGCCGGGAATGCCGCTTTTATCACCTCTTTTAGAAGCTCTGACTTAGATCAGAGGTGCGTTTTCAGTAGAGGTGTTCGGCTGGACCTTGTCTGAGGGCTGCTTGGAATCCCTCGGTTTGTCATTCTCCTTCCTTCGCCGTTTAAAATTCCCAGTGCTTTTGGAGACTGGCAGCACAGGATTTTGAGGGGTGCTTGCTGTCACACGTGCAGCCAGGCACCGTGACAGGAGTCTGGTGGCATCGGCAGGGTGGCAGCTCATCCCATGGGATGGCACAGCCGGCACGGTGATGCTGGGAGCGGGGAGCCTTTGGGATGCATATGCCTTGTGGCTCCCTCCTTCCCCTGCCCAGAGAAGGGCGATGCAGCCCAGGTGGGATTTTTCTCCTGCTGTATTCCCTGGGCGCTGCCCTGTTGTGGGATGGAAGCGCTCCGGGAAAAGGCACGTGGAGCGGGTGGGATTTGTGTTAAAAGACCTGTGCTCAGGAATAAGATGATGCTTGGGCTCCGAGCTGCCGGGTGCTGCATTCCTCGTGTCCCAGTTCTCCTAAACAAAGGTATGACTAAAGAACATGATGATTTTTAGGTTTTTCCCCCTTTGTAAGGCACATCACAGGAGCGCTCACTGGCACCCATTGTTCTTCCAGCAGTTTTTGAAGGGCTTTCTCACGCTCAGCTTTGAAACTCTACAGCTCAGCAGCCTTGATTTTTATTTTTTTTAAATGAAAGATCTTGCCTTTTAGAGGCTGCTTGTATCTCAATATTTCAAATTATTTACGAGGCTCTTAGAAATAAAAAGCAGGCGTTTTCCTCGCATTGATTGGAATAAAACTGCTTTGCTGGCAGCTGATTTTTCCGTGTCTGAATTATCATCCTTGAAATAAAATCCCAGTGCTAGGGAAGCATCGAGATCCCAGGCATTGCTTCCGACTTACACCGTGCCTGGCCTTCTATTGTTCCTCCCTGTGGCCTGTGGGAAGCACGGAAAATCGGGAGCTTCAGCCAGCCTTCCCGCAGCACGGCATTATCCGCTGCTTGTCTTCATTGTGTCTCCGAGTGCCTGCGGAATACCTGGAAAAGGCTTAAATCGGCAGTGGAGGAGAGGAGCGGGGAGTTCGGGATGCGAGGAAGGGATGGCCGAGCTGAGTTTTGCGGGCAGGAGGGAGCAGGCGCCGCGGGGAGCGGGGCCGGGCGGCCGCAGGCGGATGCTGCTGGAGCCGGGAGCAGCCTCGCGCTCCCAGCCCTCGCATCCTCGCCGGGCAAGTCCGGCAAAACTAAGGAGCGTCTTAACTGGAAATGGATCGGGGGCCACATCCCTGAAATCCCTTCGGGAGCGCTCGCTCTGTTCGGGCACTTGGCAGGTTGAGCGTGTTCTCGCTGGCTCAGGGTTGGGAATTCTGTGAAAAAGAGCAGGCTTTGAGGCGGGGTGGAGAGGAGTGTCGAGGTCTCTGCTGAGGGAGGATGGAAAGGCACCGGGGGGAATGCAGGCAATGAGGATTAAGCTGCAATAATCACATATTGATAAATATGGATGGTTTGGAAGGAGGAGAAAGCAGGAAAGTGCAGGAACTAGTGGGCAGCAGGAGGTTTATTTTTAATTAATAAAAAACTCCTCAGAAGGAGATGCAAGAGGCATGTTTGGGTTTGTTCCTTTGTTCAGCTCAGCCGAAGTCAGTGGAAGGATTCAAGGTTGGAGATGGCTCAGAGTAAGGAGACAGAGCAGCTCTCTCCAAGGTGGGCAGGATAGTAAAGAAAAAGGATTTGGCAGCTATAATCACGTGCAAACAGAGAAAAAAGAGATTTTCTTAAAAATCCTGGCTAAACGCCAGGTGTCAGGACAGGTATGGAAATCCTGATTTGGACAGGTAAATCCCAGCCTGGGAATTCCTTAGGTTTCAGCAAATGGCACAAGCAACAGAAGCGAACCAGGCATTTTGGGGATTTAGTCCTTAAAAATTGCTTGGTAACCCTGACTCTGTGGCATGTCCCTAATTCCTGGAGGTGGTGATTACCTGGAGGCGGCCCCTGCAATAACCAAGCATGTGGCAGGCAGAGCACCTGGTGAGGGGGAATATGCAATGACTGCTCGCTGCCCCACTTTTCCTTCCCAAGAACTCTCTCATCTTGTCCTTCATAGATGCTGGATTTCATCAGGGATCTCTAGGGATGTAGTTATTTCGGATTTCTACTGTCCTCCTTGTGTTTTGGTTGGAAAGAGGTGAATCCTTTCCAGTCCTGTTAGGACAGACGGTGTGGTTGGGAAACACTGTTTAGCCAACCTTCAAAAAAAAAAAAGCCTTTTTCATTTCTTCCCGGTTCAGTTTCTTCCCATATAGTGGAAGAGGACCCAGGAAATAATTCCCACTTGAGAATAAATTGCCAGCTTTTCTGAAAGTGCAGTCCTGACACCTCTGGGGCTGTAAAAGAGTGATACAAACCCTGTCCCTCTCGGTGTCCGTGGGTCAGCATCAGTTACCAGGAATAACTTCAGCCTAGGGATGAAGTTTTGGATGCAAGTGGCTTAATTGCGGTGCGGATGGAGCATCGCTGTCTGTGCTCAGCCCATGTGTGATCTGCAGCAGTTCTCCTGCCTGAAACCACTAATGAGCTTAAGAACTCCCCTGTTTTCTCAGCGCTTAACAAAAATTAAATCCTTCCCTCCCAACAAAACTGGTCGCGTGCTCGGCCCGCTGCTTTCATCAGGAACAATGGGTGAGCGCTGACCTTCCTGAGATGCCACCTCAGAGCTCGTTACTGAATAATTAGGTGATCCTTACCCTTCCCACAAAGCTCGGGGGGTGTTTTTTGTATTGATAACGTGACATATCCCAAGGCTCGGCCTTGAATTTCAGGCGCTGGGCTGTTCCAAACTCCATCTGTCCACTAAGTGAATGTCAATCCAATTTAAGCTTGCATATGTTTCCAAGGAAACCATGGGAGGCAGTGGGGAGAAATGGATCATGGAGGGGCAGGGAGGCGAGCGCAGCAGCAGCGCTTTGACTTTTCACTATTTAAATATAATTAAACCCCAGTTCACTGTAATAACCTTACATAGAGCAGTGTCTGGAGGCCTTGAGGGTCGGATGGTTGCTCTTGGAGCAGCCTGTGTTGTGGGTAAAACAAACATAGTGAATTTAAAAATAAAAAAGGAAAGTAGCTGCAGGTGCTTCTGTGAGGCCTCAGTCCAGCTCATAGAGCTCTGCACTTTCTTATGTAGATCCCAGAATCATTTAGGTTGGAAAAGACCTCGAAGATCATCGAGTTCAGCCTGTGGCTGATCACCACCTTGTCAACCAGACCAGAGCACTGAGTGCCACGTCCAGTCGTTCCTTAAACACCTGTAGGAATGGTGACTCCACCACTGTCCTGGGCAGCCACTTCCAGTGCTTGAAATCATGGGTTTGGGTAGTGAGGTCCTAATTTTCTTTCTCTCAGGCTGGAAAGCTCATGCAGCCGTGTAAACACCTGTCCAGCCCTCAGCTGAACAAAGTAATGTGAATGGACTCAAAGGAGTCTCCATATGCATATTTAGACCCCAACGAAAATATAAATGGAAAATGTTTAGATAAATTTAAGATCAGTGTCCTGGTCATGTTAAAAGAGCCAGGCTGGACGAGGCTTGGAGCAGCCTGGGCTAGTGGAAGGTGTCCTTGCTCATGGGGGTTGGAATGGGATGATTGTTAAGGTCCCTGCCAACCCAAACCATTCCAGGATGAAACACCTTAATGCTGCACGCTGGTGTACTTGTGTTTGGAGGGCAGTAACAGTGACAGGCCTTGCCTGGGGAGCAGGAAAGCCGCTGAATATTCGGATCTTTGCTCCTGATCCCTCAGATCAGCTGCAGGTGCTGCAGCTCCCCAAGGGCTCATCCTTCACCAGGGGTGTGAGAACTTCCAGGCACATCCCAGCTCGAGCAGAGGCATGGAAGGAAAGCTGTGAGGTGACACTGAGCAGGAGATCCCGGAGGTAGTTTGGGGTCTGTTCCTTTTGCAGACCCCGTGCCGACCACAGCAGAGACCTGACAGAAGTTGTGGCGTCCCTTGGGAAGCGTCACTTGGTTCTGCTGGTGCTCCCATGTGTGTGACAAAGTTGTAGGCAGGGTGGGAAGCAGCAGAGCTGGAGACTCGAACATAGACTTTGTGCATGGTTTCTGTTCAGAAAAAATAAGAGTTTCTCCCCCCCCACCCCATTTCCAGGAATTGATCTTGAACTGAGAGTTTAAATCCTGCAGAAGCCAGGGCTGTAAGTCTGCTTGGCTTTCTGGAGCAAAGTGTGTTTCTACCTCTTAATACAGCTGTTAAATAAAATGTTTATCTTAGTTATTGAAATGAGGAGCAAGGAGCTAGCTTTGGAGCTCTAAAATGGGATATTATCTGTCATTTTAGTTTGAAGAATGCTGCTGC
Organism: Edolisoma coerulescens; assembly: GCA_013397115.1. Taxonomy (NCBI): domain Eukaryota; kingdom Metazoa; phylum Chordata; class Aves; order Passeriformes; family Campephagidae; genus Edolisoma; species Edolisoma coerulescens. The sequence goes on from VWZW01003475.1 coordinate 215,352, forward strand.
CTTAAAATGTTTTACTGTGACAAATAGCTGGAGCTGAAATTCTGGTGTCTGGGGATATCCTGCGTGGATACATCTCTCCTTGTGCACTGTAACTGCAATCTGAGGCAGAAACTCCTCAGCTCTGAGCTCTTTGCAGCTGTTGTCCAGCATCAGATCCTCTTTGGATCAAATCTCCTGAGATTTGGACTGCCAGCAGCAAAACTGGCCGAGGGGAGGTGTGTGCTGGGCACAGGCACTGGGAATCGTCCTTGGGCCGAGCTGTGGGATAGCAGGGGGGTTCTGGCCGCTCGGGGGGGCTTTGCAGCACATTCCTCCTTATCGGCTGTTTACCCTTCCACGCTGGGCACAGCCTGGGAAAGCAGAGCTTGCTGCAGCTTGCTTGGATCTTCCAGCAGCTCCTGGAAACTTCCTACCAGTTCTCCCGACGTTCCACCGGTAGCTGTGAGCGTCTCCCGCTGCCACTTTGGCTCTGCTTCAGCTGGCAGCTCGTGCAGCTCAGGAATCCCTCTGGGATCGCCTCTCCGGTCACATTTCCCGTGGTCTGGCTTCACACGTTGTCTCCTTGCACCCCACTCCTTGGAGCCTGTCCCTCTGAACCGTGTGCATCTTTTACCCTTGTGCTCCTGTGCTGGTGACTGGGATGGATGAGGGTGGTTTTCCCTTCCCCGTCCCTCTGATCCACGTGTTGAACACTTCAGTGTGCAATCAGTGTCAAATCCTATGGCTCATAATGAAGGGGTTAATTCTGATTATTTTTTTGTTTCTCCACTTGTCAGTGCTAGGAGTTCCTCAAAAGTTTTGTTTTCTTCCTTGTTATGAATATTCTCCTCAAGGTTGGAGGAAGCACGTGGGGGGGTGGTTTTGCAGTACCAGAGCATCCTTTGGCAGAACAGCTTGTGTAGCACTCTTCTCCCCACTGCTCAGCACACCTGGATGTTTTGAAGCCACAGCCTGACTTCAAGGGACCTTCCTGAAAATCAGTCAGAGGCACCTGTGGCATTTCCATAAAACTAGGCTGCACTGCTTAAAAGCTTTGTGGGTCCCCAGAGGAAGTTGTAATTAGCCTCCTTTGCCAGAGAGCTGATGGTTTATCCTCTGGAGTTCCCACTGGCTCCATGGTGACCTGCACTGGTGGGAGAATAGAAGTGTTGAGCGTCCCCCCAGAATTCAACCTGGAGCTCTTGGGACCAAGGGTGTGACTTAGTCATTGTTCTTAACCATTCCTGGTGCTCTTTAGTCTGTTTTTCCTCCTGGCTGTGCAAAGGGCAGTGAAATCCAAGTAATATTTCGGTGTGATGGAGTTTATATGGCCCACCTGATTGAAAAAGTCTCATCCTAGCCGTGGCTTGGAGAGCTGAGTGTGTTTAATTGCTGCCTTTCCGAACGGCCGAGCGGCGTCACGCACGTGTGGGTCGATCAATGCAGCTTAATGAGTGCATATAAACCAGGTCGCTCCCAGCACGGGCTGCAAACCCTGTCCGGTCTATTTAAAAGTGGTATTTGTTGCCTTGACTGATCAAACTTGGGGCACAAGCAAAGGCGTGTGTTTAAATACACCTCTAACGATGTGGGTAAGGGATGAAAGAGCTGGGGCAGCTCCTAATGGGAGTTAAATGGGCTCTCACGGAAGCAGTGTTCCAGCGAGCTGGGCTTCTCCTTGTCTAAAGTAGCTGAATTGCCTGTGTTTGGCTTGTGGTTCCTGGGATTTTAACATGTTACAACATCCAGCTCCTGCCTGGGTTTTCTCTCACCAGATTTCTGATCTCTGCCAGCTGCTGGTTCCTAGAAACGCACCTCTGGCTCTGCTCGAGACCTTTGTCAACACAGAGTCCCTCTGCTTCCTCGGCTTAAATGATCCAATTTGATATAAATTTAAATGATTCCTCTGCTAACACCCTAGGAATTAAGGAACTCGTTCTCCTTGGAGGTGTCAGGTGTTGCAGCACCATTCAGCAGTGCTGCGTTTCCTCAGACTGACCTAATACATGAAATCAGTTCAGTTGTGAAATTTTAAGTGGAACTTCTTCCCTTACCTTGTGGGTTCTGATTTGTAAATACTGTCTCTGGCACTAATGGGAGGGAGGAAAGGTTTAAAGCAGGTTTAGCTAGGCTTGGCAGTTCTGCCTTGGCTAAAACCATGTCACCAGAAGATGTGTGAATATATACCTGTATTTGTGGTGGTGATTGGTCCTGTATTTTGTGAAGGAAAATAAAATTGTGTATTTTAAGGCCACACCTGGATTTTTATTCCAGAAGTTCCCAAACCATTCTGTGATTCATGGAATGCCAGAATGGTTTGGGTGGGAAGGGACCTTAAAGCTCCTCCATTTCCACCCCCTGCCATGGGCAGGGACACCTTCCACCAACCTGTGCCAGGGCCTCACCACCCTCACAGGGAAGAATGAGATTCTCTGGTTCTTGTTCAAATCCAGCAAAGGTGGCTCCAGATTTAAGCTCTGCTCAGCATTCAGTGAAGCACTGTGGTTTACAAGACATCAGAGAAGGTTTGGTTCCAAGGATTGCAGTGGGAATGCAAAAGTTCTGTAAAGTCTTTCTTTGACTTGAGTTTTGGATTGGGATTGAGACTCTCAAATGGAAAAGTGCTCAGCATAACTCATCCTCTGTCACCTTTGTCCTCAGCTGGGAACGTGTGGGGTTAACGCTGGTGTTTCAAGTGATGATCAGAAAGTAAGAATAAAGAAGTAGAAAGTCTTGTTTTCTTTTGAAATGTCTGTTAAACTTTGACTAGAAAGAGGAATCAAAACCTTTGATGGAGGAAATCCCAGAGAGCTGTTGTGCTGTATGGACAACTTGCAACCCAGCTGAGGGTGAAGTGGCGTGCTACTCCTTTTTAAACCATATAGAAACAAAAAAGGTATTTCCAAATGCAAGATGATACTGTCTGAAGTACTTATTCTAGAACTGAAAATAATTCAGGTAGCAGTTTTAGTCTGAAGAGGTAGTTCTGGTCAGTGTATTTCAACTGGAGATGAGTCAGAACACAATCCTCGAAAATACTACGTGAACTTGTTCTTTAACAGCGCTTTGTTTTGCCTGCTTGGGTTTAAAGCTTCTGGAAATTGAAGTCGAGGTTATAAACATGCATGTCTGTTAAATTTTCAAATTCAGGCTGTCTTCTGCACTCCTCTCAGAGATGATAACTCCTAGAGTCCGTACCTGGAGCCACAGTGCCAAGGATTTGGACACTGAGGTGGGGCACAGGCAGTTTTGAGGGCCACTGAAGTGAGGAAAATAAGATGAAGATTATTTAAAGGAAAAAAAAATGTTTAAATAAAACGTTTAGTTAAATGTCACATTGAAGGAATGCCTTGCCCTTCCCTGAATCTCCTGCATTGCTTTTTTCTCCTCTAAAGCTAGTTTTGAGCTTGTTGAGTAGGAACGTGTTGTCTTTGGATCCTGAGGGTGCCGTGCTGACGGTTCCCAGTCAGGAGAGAGTGAATGGAGACCTTTGTGGGAGAGATGTACCGGAGGGAGGAGAAGGGAGATCCGGATCCAGAGATAGGATGGCAGTGACAGCTCCGTGACACGGAGAGGAGCTGGCAGGGATGCACCTGCCCTTGAAATTCCCACAGGCAGCACAGTTTGCAGCCGCACATGTAGAACACGGAATCACGGCGCAGTTCAAATTGTTTAAGCTCAGCAGCTTGAAGGAAGCTCCTAAAACAGTCGTGGAAGGGTGTGATTATAATATATAGAAGAGCTTTAATATTTACTATCGAAAAACCTTACACCTTGTTCTTCAAAATAAAGCCTTGGGAATAATTTGTTATTCCATTTTGTCCGTGGAGCAGGAAGGGTGCCAGAGCTATCTGAGCAAAGTGACATATGATTGATATTTTACCAGACTCAGCCTTCTGCCGCAAAGGAATCGAGTTTGCATTTTGCATATATGAAAAATCAGATGAGCAGGGCTTGTGTGGGTTATTTTTTTTTAAAACCTTGATTGGCAAAGCTTGTGCTCCTTCTATAATAAACACGACTGCGAAAGCTGTCCCGGAATATTTTTGACTTGGTTTTTCAAACTACTTATAGGCATGTTTTAGGGTGTTGTTGGCGTAGCTGTCACATGGCAGCTTTGTACAGAACCTATTTAAAGTTGTAACAGGCAATTCTGTGTAAATGGGTGATATTTAATAGATCTGGTATTTTATAGAGTCACAGAATCCCCGAGTGATTTGGGTTGGAAGAGACCTTAAGGATCATCTCATTCCACACCCTGCTACAGGCAGAGACACCTTCCACTAGCCCAGGTTGCTCCAAGCCCTGTCCAGCCTGGCCTTGGACACTGCCAGGGATGGGGCAGCCACAGCTTCTCTGGGAAACCTATTCCAGGGCCTCACCACCCTCACAGGGAAGAATTTCCTCCCAATATCCCATCTAACCCTGCCCTCAGTCAGGGTGGAGCCATTCCCCCATATCTTGGCACTACCTGCTGTTTTAAAAAGTCCCTTTCCTTCTTGCTGCTGCTGTTCCCTGGGATATTTCAGGATTGTAATATCTGTGTGAGCTTCAGCCTTCCCATTTTTCCAGGTAGTCTAGTGTGCGCCTCCCATCCTTTCCCGTGTTCCTCTTGCCTAATCTCTGGACTCTGAATGCCTTAATCAAAAGGAAACCTTAGTAACTAGTTCACTGGGGAGTGGTGCAGCAAAAGCCAAGTGTCAAAACATCTCTTTCCATCAAATTGTCAGCCTGGAGACAACCTCAGCCTCATTTCTACCCCCACATCCTTGTATTCACCTGCAAATGCCAGGGAATTCCTTTGCCCTACCTGGGCTTTCCTTGCAGCAGCATGCTTGAGGCTGCTTATCCACGGTTCTCCATGGGTTGCTGCTGCTGCTACAGCTGGGAGGGTCCTGTGGGAAGCACGAGTGATGGATGCTGTTTGGGAATTACCATATGCTCTATCACACTCTAGAATCCATTAATTCCACATTTCCTTCTCATCCTGGTGGATCCCTCCCTAACTTGTTGAAAGGCAAAGAAAATACGTTCCCTCTGAGAGAAGGAAGGTAGTCATGTTATCCATCTCTGAGCAAACCAAGGGGACAGAAACAAATCCTGGTCTCTGCTTCCAGTTTTTCCTGGCTTTGGAGTGGGTTTGGAGTTTGGGCAGGCAAGGGTGGCTTTGCCTGTGATTAAGCACAGCTTTTGCGTCTCTTCTGCAGAGAGTGAGTATGAAACTGTGGCTGTGCCGTTGCCTCTCGAGCTCTAACCCCACTTGAGCCAATTTCAGTGGGGTTTGTAAGGCTGTGAAGAGCAGCAAAGGCACCAGAGCTCCCACAGACACACAGAACAATGCTACTTTATGTTGGGGTCACAAGCAGAAGGCTTGTGACAACTCTTGGGGTGGAAATCTGCAGCTCTTCAAGGCCGTAGGAAGTGGTTTTGCCAGTGTTGATCACGGGTGTGCAGTGAAGGCTTTGCTTTCAGAAACTTGGGGTTTGCTTTAATGCAAATATATACCAGACCCCAAAGCTTTGGGGCTCCAAACTTGATCGGGGTTTGGTGCCTGATGTTGGAGTCGCTGAAGTCACTTATCAGTCCCCACATTTGTTTTTCACTTCATCATTTCCTGCCTATTCTGCTTGGTGGCAGCCTGTCGCTGGCAATGTGACACAGTGTTACAGCTTCTTAGCATTAGTAAAGGGGGAAGGAAAGCCAGTGCCTTTCCGAGAAGGAATGTGCTTTTCCAGGTGTCGCATTAATTATCCAAACAACCTGCCTTGTTGTTGATTTTGAGGAAATATCCTCTGAATCTCCCCCACTCTTGCGCATTGTTCACTTCCGCTGGTGTTTTCCCTCTTGTCCCCTTTTTTCCTCCCCTCTTTTCCCCGCCCATTCTTCCCCCCCTTTCTTCCCTTTCCCCCCACTTTCTCCCTTTCCCCACACTTTTTCACCGTCCTTTTACCTCCTTTTCTTTGTCCCCTCCTTTTCTTTTTCCCCCCTTTTTTCTCCCCGTCCTTTTACCTCCTTTTCTTTGTCCCCTCCTTTTCTTTTTCCCCCCTTTTTTNTTTTTCCCCTTTCCTCTTCCCTGAGAATGCTGCTTGCTGAGGCTGCGGAGAGTGTGAGAACAGCCAGAGAAATGTAATTTTGGCTTCCCCAGACAGAGCACTGCCACTAGGCAAGATCTGAAACCAGATAACGAAGGCTGAGCCAGACCTTCCCAAGGAATCAGCCGGGGAGCTCCTGGGGGTGTTCCCAGCTCTGGCTCCGGGTAGTGCAGGTCGGGCCTGCGCCCGGCCGGATTCGCTCCCCGTGCCGCTGCTTTGGGACACATTCGGCACTCGGGGTGTGAAGCCCCGGGCTCTCACTGCAGTTGTCTGTGATTTATCACGGCCACACACGGGCTGCAAAACTCCCAGCCGGGTGGCTGGAGCACACACAGGCTTTCGCAACCGGGGGGATAATTACGGGTGTTGGAGCAGGGAGTGGAGCAGAGCCCAGTCCAGGACAGCTCCCAGAGATCCTCTTGGCTGTGCCAGAGTTGCCCCACATCCCTTTTTACAAGCCTTTTGGAAGCTGTGGAGGCTGCGTGTCCACATGGCTTTCAGAAGCTGCTGGCAGTGAATCATAGAATGCTGGAATGGTTTGAGTTGGAAGGGATCTTATAGATTCATCCCCCTGCCATGGGCAGGGACACCTTCCACTATTCTGGGTTGATTCAAGACCAGTCCAACCTGGCCTTGGACACTTCCAGGGACGGGGCAGCCACAAATTCTCTGGGCAACCTGTGCCAGTGCCTGAGCACCCTCACAGGGAAGAATTTCTTCTCAAAATCCCATCTAACCCTGCTCTGGTACAATGGTCAGAGCTGTGCTGATGAGTAAGAGAAACCAGCCCTTTCTGCAGCCTCTGTATAAACAGTTTTCTCTGGAGCGTGTGGATGATGGAGCTTTCAGTGGGTCTCTGGAGAAAAATCAGGACTGGACCCTGGGAAGACAAATTGCAGCCTCCAACAGCTACAGATTTTCTGAATGTTTGAGAGGGAGGCAATGTTTCCACTCAAGGGATGTACGTGGCATTCAAGGAACTCAGCCTGGGATACCTGATGCTGCTGCAATTTATCTGTATTTCCCAGAGCTCCTGCAAGGCTTCTTCCATGCAACCCGTTCCTTAGAGCACTGGGAATTAGTCGCCTGCGAAAGCAGCAGGGAGAAAGGAGCCAATCCTCCAGATACTCACAGTTGTAGGGCTGTTGTCACAGCATAAGCTGTTGCAATGGAAATGGACAGACAGGATTCAAGTAGATGGGGCTGAGAGTCATGGGAGCGGTGCCGTGCACGGAGAGGAGGATTGGTGTTGTCGTAACTCTTTGTGTGTTATTGAAGTGCCAAATGGATCAGGAGCTTTAAAAGCTTTAATTTCTGTGCTTTTGGCATCGTCTCTTGGAACGCGCGCGTCTCCGTAGTTAAGCTCTGGAGAGGAAATGGGGCTTGAAGGGGTAGTCCCAGACTAGTTTCTTCTAATTTCACTTGCAATCAAGTGCTGGAGAGGGAGAGACAGATGCTGCAGCTGCGTGATTACAGAACATGCAGCTGTTATCACACTTGCTTCTTTTCCTGCTAATGAGGCATCAACTCTCTCCCGAGTTTGCTGTTTGGGTAATGGTTTTATTCTAGCACGAAACTAGAAGGGGTTTTAATTTTTCTTTATTCTGATCTAGTTTGGGTTCAGCAGCTGGCAAGATGACTTTTCAGAACTAGTCTGGTTTGAGGAAGGAGTTGCCAGAGGAGTGTTGCCCGGAGAAGCTGTGGGTGCCTCATCCCTGGAAGTGTTCGAGGCCAGGTTGGACGGGGCTTGGAGCAACTTGGGCTAGTGGAAGGTGTCCCTGCCCATGGCAGGGGGTTGGAATGGGATCAGCTTTAAGGTCCCTTCCAACCCAAACCATTCTGTGATTGTACGATAAGGAGGCAGCAATTCCAACTAGCTTTAAAATGCTTGGTGGGCTCTGGATGCAGCTGGATAGACTGAGCTGCTTGGAACTTTTATTTCCAACCCCTCAATATCTTCTCGCCAATAATCCAGTTCCTCAGCCACGAGCAGTAAACGGGTGGTTCTGGTTTAAGTATCTTCACTTTCGGTTCTTCACATTTTCATGCGCTTTCTTGGAGACTTCTGGGCACAGGCAGCTTTTTCTCTGCTTTGTGAAGCAATACAAAGGTGGAGAGAGGATGAAGAGCTCTGCCGCTCTCCCCTCCCAGCTGGCAAGAGCACAATACTCTCTGGAAGGAAGCTCAGCAGGACTCTGATTTTGAGGAATGATGCATTTGCCTGTCAGAGGGCTGAGTTTTGAGCATTGTTCAAAAGCTCTGTCTCTGAGTTGTGCTGGGGGAAGAGGAGGGATTGCCAGATCTCAGGTGAGCTGGGAGCAGGAGCATCCCCCTCACAAAGCAATCCATGCAGTGCAGGTGATTGCGGAGGTGTGGAAAAACCTGTGGGTAGTTCAGCATACTAAGGATGGGTTTTGTTCCATAGGTACTGGCAATGAATCGTAGAATCCTGGAATGGTTTGGATTGGAAGGGATTTTAAAGCTCAAACAGTTCCACCCCCTGCCATGGGCAGGGACACCTTCCACTAGCCCAGGTTGCTCCAAGCCCTGTCCAGCCTGGCCTTGGACACTGCCAGGGATGGGGCAGCCACAGCTTCTCTGGGAAACCTGTGCCAGAGCCTCACCACCCTCACAAGGAAGAATTTATTCCTAATATCCCATCTATCCTTGCCCTCAGTGAGGGTGGAGCCATTCCCCCTTGTCCAGGCCCTCGTTTAAAGCCCCTTTCCAACTTTCTTGTAGGCCCCTTCAGCCACTGGAAGGGTCCATTAGGTCACCTCAAAGCTTCTCCAGGCTGAACAATCCAAATTCTCTTACATCCCCTTCCCTCAGTCTCTCCCAGCCTTTTCCTAATTTTAGAGCATCTATGGCATGAACAGTCACACCTACAGCACCCAGTTTTTAGCAGATATTCCAACTCATTTGAGCATGTACCCTCCAGGATGTGTGGTACCAGGCCGGGTCAGGCTCCTGCCTGTGGAAACCTGAGGAGAACAAGGTGCTTGATGCTCGGTTTAAGGCAAACCGTGGCTGTTTATTTTGGGATTTTCACCTCTGCCAGAGGCTCAGTCTCTCAGTAGGGACAGTAGAAAATAGGATGAAAGTTGCAAGGAAACCACTGGTCCATATAGCCTGGGAAGAGTTGTCCTCCCCAGGGCATGTTCTGCAGGATACCTGCTCTGCCTCTGCCAAATCCTGCTCTGCCTGATCCATTTTTAAAAATTATAGTCCTCTCCCAGCCTCCGGAGGTTGCATGTGGTCAGTTTAGCCTCTTGTGCAAGAAGAATTCAGTTCTGGAGGAAATTCTGTCTGACTTGATCCTCCTAATTCCCAGAGCCTGATTTTCTGATAAGAAAAACGTGGACATATATAAATGCTTGTTCCCCACTGGGCTCTCCTGTTGGGGCATCAGCCATGGGATATATCCTGTTTAAGAGGATGTAGGGACTCAGTCACCCCAAAACACATTGCCAAGAGCATGACATCTAGAAAAGCACCGTGTAAACCCCAGCGGGTTTCAATTCCTGAATTTCCGTTAGTTAATGCATATATAAGTAAGGCAATTAAAACACATTGGGCTTATTTCAAATAGATAATCTAATTATCAGCTTGATTAAACCATATCAAATGAACAGTTCTTGTAATTCGGGAGCTTTGTTCTAATCACTGCCAAAGCAGTAGGAGCTTTAATTAAAAGCCTCAAAAGTGGCAGACCAGTGTCAATTGAGGGGAGTTCCAGCCCGAATCCTGATTGCAGGGAAGAGCAAACCCCTCCTAGGTGGATGCTGATACAAAGATCAGCTCTTTGCTACCAATAAATGGAACTTGACTATTTTGTAAATACCATTCAATGTAAGTAATTGTCCTTTGCTGCTGTTTCTGATGCTCAGAGACAGACTTAATTGAATCTATCCACTATCACTCATTTACACTGACATTTTTAATGTCTACAGGTTGGTATCACCCAGCCATATGCTCTCTCAGCCTTGGACCTACAGCTTCTTATGCAAAAGTGTGCTCCTTCAGACTGCAGAATTCCATAATTAAAAATCGGGTGCTGGATAACTCGGGAAGCCCAGGCTTCTTTTTCCTGCCATGAATCTATCTTTAGGGCCTCTCTGCCCATCGTGATTTGGTGTTCAATGCCCACAACTTCTATAAAAGACAACTACAGGGAATGACAAGAGCAGCGGGCAGCCAGGTTCCAACCTGCCCAGGGATTTGCATGTATTTAATTTATTAATGTTGGCATGTCTCTGCTTAGTAGCCCAAGTTTTCTTTTCACCTGAGTAGGTGGACTTTTTGTTTTTCTTTTGCCTAATTGTCTCAGAAAACGACACTGGAACAGCCTGCTTGTATCAACATGCAGGCAGTCACAGACTGAGGGTTATTTCTGCTCTGTGCCCCGAACCAGCCTTCAGATTTTGGAGATTTGATCGGAATTTGTAAGGTGTTATTAACAGCATCAGTGTAAGAGGGAGCTGGGTGAACAGCTCCCTGTCTGGACCCGGCTTTCCCCAGCTGCTGTGGCATTTGCCATCACCACCTTGCTTTTAATTACTGTCATGTTCCATGGCTTAATATTAAACCACATCTAATTGCATCCTCTCTCTTAATTGGCTTAACTGGCCATCACCCAAATAGACTCTGCTGTATAGAAACAAGCTTCCCCAAATATTTCCTAATTGGCAGTTGGTGCTTTGTGAGGAGATGGGACCCTCTCGGTGATATTAATAGATGTTTTCTCCCGTTCGTTCCCAGGATTGGACATTGATCCTATGACGCATGCCCGGAAAAAACAACTTTTCCTTCTGAAATATCCAGCTGGTTCTGCTGGCCAGGCCTCGTCGCCAACAGGCAGCAGCAGGATGGACAGGGCCGACGCAGAGCAGCGGGACGGAGATGCCTCGGAGGCTCCGAACTGTCCCAGTGGGTTTGTAGGGAACAACAAAAGCAAGAGTTTGCGTGAAGTGCGAAAGACGTACCCGCTGCGGAGGCGGCTGCTCCCCTCGGTGAGCAAAAAGACCTGCAAGGTGCTCCTCACCAGGCTGGAGGATGTGGCCGGCTCTCTGTCCAAACAGACCCCGAGCTGTAAAAAAAAGCACCTTCCCAGCTGGGTGGAGGGTTTGGGATCTGCTTTGTTCTCGGAAAAGGTTCAGCCTGTGGGAGCAGGCAAGAGTGAGTCATCCGGGGAGAAGTGCACAGTAACTTATCCTGGGTCAGAGCAGGACCTTGATCCTGCTCCCTCGGAGCCCAGGAAGCGCCGGCTGGCCTCTCTGAACGCGGAGGCGGTGAACAACCTGCTGTTCGAACGGGACGATGGCTTGTTATCCGGCAGGCGCTTCCGCAGGGACTCCGGGAAGGCTGCTGGGGACTGTACCCTCAAGGGCTTGCAGTGCAAAGCCAGTGACAACTGGTCTGCCCTGGAAAAACCGGCCGTGAAAACGGGGAAAGGAAAGAACCGGCATGAGCCCAGTCAAAAATGCAATAGCTGTGAGCATTCTCTGGACGAGGTCTTTGATGATGGGGCAAAGAGGGAGGATGGTGCCATCTCTTATCATCCCACCCCAAAGAGACTGGCCAGCCTGAATGCTGTGGCCTTCCTGAAGCTGACCCACGAGAAAGACCAACCCCTGAAGCAGAGGAGTAAATCGGATGGAGAGGGCAAGTCCGAGAACCACTGTTCGAAATCTACACTCAAATGGGCCAAAGCCGGTCGGAAGAACTGTGTCAAATCCAAGAAGGAAGTGGCTAGCTTAAAAATGGATGGGCATCACGGCTGGCAAGGCCAGACCCTGGGCACCTTTGGGAAAGGGGAGCAACGGGACTCTTCCAGACTCTACGAGACAACAGAGCCCGTCCCCTACGAGTCGCTGTCTGGCTCCTACGCCAGCACAGAGGGCTTCTACCACAGACTGCCTTTGCTCATGGGAGGACAAGCTTCCATGAAGCCAGAGTATGGAAGACCCGGAGAGAAATCCCCAACCCCCAAACAGGAATTTCATCAGCCTTCCTTTCCCGTGCAGCAGTTCCCTCCTTTGCCTGTGCCCGGGAATCACACGGATTGTGGATGTCTCTATGAATCCTCAGATCTGACTCCGTTGAACGGGTTTTATGTTTATTATGGCCAAAGTGGATACAGTGGCTACTCCCCCTGCTCCATTTATCCCAAGGACGAGCTGTCGCAGGCTGCGACCTGCGAGGGGCTCCTGGTATCTCCCGGTTCTTTGCCATCAGGTGCTCATTTCCAGCCCCTGCACTGGTGCAGCTCTCCGTACTGCTGCGGAGAGGGAGCAGCCGTGAGCAGCTACAGCGTCTGCGGCGTGGTGCACGTGCCCGAGGGCAGGATCGGCAGCGTGCACGCGGGACGGAACAGCTACCCCTACAAAATGCCTTTTGCAGCAGGTAAGGTGCAAAGTGCACGCAAATCCCAGCCGGCATTCCTGGGAGAAGAGGGTGGCTCGGCGCGGTGCCTGCTTGCCGGGAGGCAGGTTCCCTCTGCGAGCAGTTCTCAGCTCCACAGCCGAGCTGCGGCTTGGAAGGAATCCGCCTTCCACCTCCCCTTCCCCCGTTTTTAGCCCGGAGGGTTTTTCCCACTGAAAGGTCTTGTTGGTGTGGAAAGCAGAGAATCGGTGAAAGGATTTGGGCAGCGAGAAGGTGACTCACGGCTTGTCATGCTGGAGCTAAGGCTGAGCTTTGATCTGTGTAAAACGAGCAGGGTTCAGTTCCTGCACGCCATCCCGCTGTGCCGCTCCGAGCGGAGGGTCGGGAGCACACCAGGATGAGCTACTCCTCCCATCCCAAAACCTCGCTCTGGGGGCTGAGGCATCCTCGCAGAGCCTGTGGAGAAGCAGGCATTGCCTCTGCTATTAGGCTCTCGTGGTGCCAGCTGGGGAGTGCAGACTTTTTGGATTCTGTGGATCAGAGCTGGCAGGGCTGCACAGGGAGTTTCACCGTGGTGGTCCAAGTGCCAGGCGCACTGTTAGTTTGGGAATTCTTGGTCCCATCTTTGCCCTCCGTATCTGACAATGAAGCATTGGAATGAGGAAGGGTGAGGGGGTGTGGAAACGTCATTACCTGCCCGGCTCTCATCTGTCCCCGCCTGCTTTTCAGACTTCCTGCTTTATCTTGGAGCTTTGCCTCTGCCATTGAAAAATACCTTTTTAAATATTTAAAAGTGGAGTGTTGTGTGGGGGTTATCAGACACCAGCACTGCGTGTAAAGCCATCGGGCTGGACAGTGCTGCAAACAGTCGGTCTGTAGAGGAGGCTGCTCTCCAGCTGCTGGGAGTGCCAACGTGGGATCTTTCCACTAACCACGTGTTCCAGCCAAGAGCTGGCATGACTTACCCACTGAAAACAGATTTTCAGGTAGGTGGATGGAGTTTTGGTTCAAGCGAGGCTTTGTCATCTTCCGTTGTAGGAAGCTGCTGAAACTCGGGAGCTTTTGGTTGAAGTGTAATTTCTGTTTTCCCGAAATATCCCCGCTGTCATGGTGCTGCTTCCTACGGCAGCAGCCAGACAGGGCTCACTGGTGGCTTCAGAGCTCTTGAAAGTGGAATGCTCACAAGACAACCAGCTCAGCAGTGTGTTCTTGCCTGACAGTTTCTGTGTAGTGCCCTGAGGTCATACCAGTCTACTTTGTTCCTCAGCTTTTGCACGCTGGTGCCTCTGATTTTGTGCAGCCGGGAGGATGCAGGCAGTGCAGACGGAGTATTTTCCAGAGCTCAGCCCTCCCTGTGGATTGAGTGGTTCCTTCTGGTGCTGGCAAGGGCAGCAGCAGTTCCAGGAGTGGGTATTTGCTAGTGTGTCACCCCGCTAACTGAGATCTCCCTTGCTGTGATTTCGTTCCTGGGAGCAACTTGGATTTAAAAACCTATAACACGGGAATCATTGAGATTTTGGTTTGTGGGTTGAAGCGTATAAGGAAGTCTCAGAGAATATTAATGGAGCCTTAGGCTTAGGGATTGATTTTTTTATAATTATGCACCTCTGAAATATTTTCCTTCCCTAGGGTGGGGCATTTCAGTGAACTAAAGGAGCACTCTGGCTGCAACCAGCAGGTTCCCATCAGAGAGGGATCCAGCTTGACATGCCAAATGCTGTATGTTATGTCTGTCTGATTTGGTGTCTTCCAGGTGTTCATAGGGAAATGTCAGTGTCTGTGTGGTACAGATCCAGGGACTGGGCTGTGATCTTGGGCAATGGTTGTGGGCAGCATGGAAGCAGAGTGGTGGGAAGGAGGTGGGACAGGCTGTGAGAGCTGCTTTAGTGCCAGTGCTGTCAGAGAGGCTGGAAGTGTGTGCGACCAAGTGTATGCCAGCCAGAGCAGTTCTGCACCAGGGCCCTGACGTTCGGTAGAGATTTTTGTGAAGCTTTATCCTGCTGTAGCTCAAGCTTAAAAGCTGCTTTTGTAAGCAAAATACCTGAGACGTGATTCCTTGCTCCGTGTGTCCTGTGCCTGCCAGTGCCTGCATCCTGATGTCCGGGCACTCCAGGGGTTCCTGTGGCGTTTGCTACTCAGGGTTGATTTGATTGATTGATTGATTGATGATGATGATGGTCTGTGGCATCCCTCGCACTCACAGCTCCCCACTGGCTTGGTTGCAGCCCCTTAGGGAGGGTAAGGTGGGAGGCAGGAGTGAATAACTTCCCATCTCTGCAAGGGGTCCCAGCAGTTCTTTGGCTGGAGCTGAGTGACTTCAGATGGAATTTTCCCTTCAGATTTTTAAGCTCTGGTCTGAGACGTCTCCTGGAGCCTGACTGGAGCTGCCCTTTGGTCACCCCAAAAAGCACACTCTCAGGTTTGGGGAACAGGGGTGCATCACGTATTGGTCCAGGAGCTCTTTTCCTGCTGATAGGGGGTAATTACAACTGGTTCTTCCATTGGCCTGGGTTGAGGCTTGTTTGTGACTCCTGAGCAGAGCGAGGTATTTCTGGGATACTCTGAGAGGCAGCGTCAGCCAAATTCCAACCTGCTGAGGATCCTGTGTCTACTTCAGGGACACAGTTTTGCTGAGGGTGCAGCATCTTGTGGTTGTGTTCCACCTTGTTTCATCTTTCTGGACTTAATTTGGAGAATCTTCTCAATTTTCCCTGATTAGTAGAATTTGGCTTTTTGAAAGAAGCTGGCTGGTTTTGGCAGTGTGATTTAATCCTTCCCATTGTTTCGATAAGCCTTTTATTTCTTTTATACATATTGACAGGCTGGAACTGCTTTGGATACTGGCCAGCCTTGTGTGTATTCCTGGCTGGCATTACTTGGGATTCAGATGGCTTTGTTGTGGTGCAGTGTCATCGGCAGAGCACTGGAACACGCAGGCTCGGAAATGGCTTTGCTTTTACAATCCAGTGACAGTGCAAAATTAAATTACAACCTGGAGAGTCTTTACTGCTGTAATGCAATAAAGGGGATTTCGGGGAAAAGTGGCCGTGGTGTGGGACAGTCCCGGCTGTGTAGTTGCTTTATATTCCAGATGAGATCCGTGACTCATTTCTTCCCTTCCTTTAGAAGGCTGCAAGTCTCTGGACCAGCTGAACCTCACAATCCCGGTGGCAGGGCACCCCGCGTCGCCTGCCCACCCGCTCTCAGGATGTCCTGTGCCCAGCGTGCCGCCGGCTGCAGAGCCCGTTCCTCACCTGCAGACCCCCAACTCTGACCCTCAGACCATGGCCCGAGAATGTCCTCAGAGCTCCAAGCCTCCCAGCGGCTCCAAGTCCGGGCTGCGGAACACCCCGGGCTGCCTGCACGCCTCCAACAGCAAAGCAGCCGGGGGCCATTCCCACCCCAAGCAGCAGCGGATCAGCCGGCGCAGAGCCACCAACGGCTGGATCCCCGTGGGCACGGCCTGCGAGAAGGCCGTCTATGTCGTGGTAGGTGTCTGAGCGCTGGGGCTGGGTGGGACAGCTGCCTGTGCACCTCCAGGCATCAAGGCTTGGGAGTTCTGGGGCTCGCTTCCAGCTGGAGATGGTCACTAGGTGCTGTCTAGAACCTCTCGGTGGGATTCCGATGGGAGCAGAGGTGCTGCTGGTTCTGTTCCCTGTGTGCCCTGGTGTTACCTTGCACGGCGTGGTTTGGGAGGGGAGGAGAACCTGCTGCTCCTGTGCTGGCCTCAGCTGAAAGGTGCCGGATCCTCCCGGCTCTGGCATGTACAAGGGTGGCACCTGAGGCACGTGGGAGTCCATCCTACAGGGATCATCTTCCAGCTGCTTTCTCCTGGGTAGGGCAAACCTGTCTGAGAAGGTGAGGGTTGTTGTAGCCTCAGTTATAAGGGGCAGGTCTAGAGGCAGCTCTCGTAAGGTGGCTCTCATTGACGGTGTCTGTAGCCCCACAGGGATCTCCCAGAGCACAGAGGACTGAGACGGTGTATGCTAGCTCCCAGATGGAATTTTTCTAGCACCCAAAATCCCCTTTCTTGTAACTTACATGGTGGCTCGGCCAGTTGCTCCTCCAGGGATTTCCTGTGTGTACTTTCCCATTTGTTGTGTTCAGGGGCAGAGACTGGTTCCTGTAAGATGGGAGATTTCCTGCCAGAGAATTCAATTAGCTCCAATCAAGTCCCCTTCAATTGTGAGAGAAGGCAATATCCCTCATCTTATTAAAGCATAAGAGCTTGAAATGGGCCCCACGTGGTGTCTGGGAAGGTGGGACAAGGCAATGATGTGCAGTAGATGTCAGGAGGAAGGAGGGCTGTGGTCCAGGCAGGATCTGTGCTGCTGCTTGGTGTGGTGGCACAACCTCAGGCTGCTGAGAGCAGCAGCCAGGGCAGGTTTTGGAGCTTTAGCCTTTGGGACTGTGCCCAGGTGCCAAGGGCTGTGCCAGAATGAAGCCTGTCAAGGCTAGGGACTGGCCTTGTGCATCCATCCCTCAGGCTGTCACACCCCAAAGGAGCAGCGAGGCATTAATCTCCTTACAGTGCTTCCAGTCCTGCCTGGGAGATCTGGCAGGAGGTTAAACCATCCTGCTCAGGCATTCTGAAATGAAACTGAGAGCAAAAGCAAACTAAAAACACCCCGTTCCTAGTCCCAAAAGCTATCATTTTGTACTGTCAGAGGGTACAAAAGAATCACTGGCAGTCCTGCTAAGGAAGGCTTTGTGCCATGGCCTCCCTGCCACTCCCTGCCCTGCTCATGTCAAATATTTCATGTTTATTGGATTTCCTACGATGTTTGTATCAGAGAAACACACAGCATTCAAAACACACCTAGTTTTTGGTGTCTTTGAATGGAAAGGAAAAGCAGGCCTCCAGGTAGTCAGGTGGAAAGGTGATTTTCCTGAAGATTGTGGTTTTGCATGCAGAATGGAAGGAGCAAGTGTGTTTTAATTTGAAGTAAGAGTATTCATTTCAGCAGTTAGGGCTTTTGTGAGATGTGCTCTCCCCCAGTGAGCTGCTCCTCACTGCCAGCACTGTGGAGGAGACCCATGAAGTCGCCCTTTGCCTGTTCACCGGGGTTGTTTTGGTTCCTGTGTGTGCAGAACGAGCCAGAGCCGGCCGTGCGTAAGAGCTACCAGGCTGTGGAGAGGGACGGGGAGATCATCCGGGTGCGGGACACCGTGCTCCTCAAATCGGGGCCCCGCAAGAAATCCATGCCCTACGTCGCCAAGATCTCCGCACTCTGGGAAGACCCCAAGACAGGTACTGTGCCAGGAGAGTGTGTGTTTGTGCTCGACAGAGTGAGCTGGAAGCTGGGAAGTGGTGGATCTCAGGAGAGCTGCAGGCTGGTTAGGGTACCAGGGTGATGGAGAGGAGATTAGCAGGAAAGGGATGGATCTCGGGAGAGCTGCAGCCTGGTTAGGGTACCAGGGTGATGGAGAGGAGATTAGCAGGGAAGGGATGGATCACAGGAGAGCTGCAGGCTGGTTAGGGTACCAGGGTGATGGAGAGGAGATTAGCACCATGGCTTCCATTTGGATTGTTCCAGGAGCTGAAATGCTCCTTAATCACTGTCTGGGGCTGATAATGGAAATCTTCCTGGATGTGAAAGCACATAATATTTGCCAAGTGCCTGTCTTAGCAGCCCTCTCCCGTATTACTGCATTGCTCAAACATCGGGGGAGCTGCTGTTTCCTCCAATCCAACATCTGGGCTGGGAGCTGGTGGGAACAGGGCTCTTTGGCAGCAGCTCTGATGGACCCCAGTAGAGCTGGGGATGGGAGTTGTGGGGACTTATGGTGAGGTCTGGTGTCTGACTGGCAATCCCTGAGCCAAGGAGGCTGAGCCAAATGTTTTAAAGCAGAGGTCATACTTAAAAAGGGGAAAATAAAAAACCCCCAAAATTCTGTGTAAAAGACATAAATCAAGGTGTGGTGAGGCCTGTTGTGGTTGTGTCAGTGCAGCAGCAATTCTGCCCTGAACCTGGGAATCAATGCTGCAAGTTCCCACCTTAGGACGAGCATATTTTCCAGCTTGTGTGCTGAATGGATTCTTTTTTCAGGTGGAAACATTTGATTTTTGAATTTTTGGGGAGTTTTTTGTGCCTGACTTCCTTGGGATATGGTAACCCAAGTAGAAGGAGGCGAAGGTGTAGTGGAAAAGCAGCATGACCGACTCCATGCAGCTTCTTGCTGTGACAAAGGGACACCTAGTTCAGCATGAAATATTTATCAGCCACAGCTGCCTCTCCATGAGCGCTGTGGGAATGAAGGGGATGGAGCAGCAGGAGGAAGCTGGGAATGAGTGGGAAAACACTTGGAGAAAACTGAGGCTTGACTTGTTTTAATCTGTGTTGTTGCAGGGGAGCTGATGATGAGCCTCCTGTGGTATTACAGACCAGAGCACACTCAGGGAGGCCGCAACCCCAGCATGCACCAGGTGAGTCCAGATCCAGGCCAGGGCATTCCCGGGCTGTCTGTGCTCCTGCAGGAAGAGGGGACTGCCCTGGGCATCTCCCTACATTCCTGGGTGGCCTCAAGCTGAGTACAGCAGAGCTCTCTTGGCTGTGATGCAGCTGTTGCCAGATGTGTTGAGTGGTGGTGTCCTATAGATGGGCTTTTTCCCCAAATTTATTGTCCTGGGGAGAAACTCTGGGCTCTTACAAAAGCTGCTGAGTTCCTTACATGGAGGCTCTAACAGAAACTGCTGAGTGTTGATGTTTCTCCCTTTAATCTGAGAAAATTCCACATAATAAGTAAAAACTAATTTTGACTGTTACCTTAAGAATAAGGAAGAATAAGTTTATACTGAATCAAGATCAGACACCTTTCCAAAAGCATACTCTAATTCCTGCAGGACTGCAGAGCCTGAAAAGCTCCTGCTACCATTTTGCAGGAAACTGGAGTGCCTGTGTTATGTGCTGCCTTTTAATAAATCCCTTAATCTGCTTCTTAAACTCCAAAAACGTGTTGGTTTTGTACAGAAACGTGGATGCATCATCCTTGCCCTGCATAGATTTATGATGAGAACTAAAGTCTGACTTGAGGATGCTGTGCCAGGATAATGGAGCTGCTTTTTAAAGAAAAAACGTGTAAATCACTGTGACTTCACACCTTGCTCTGCTTCGCATGGGCTTGTGTTGGGTGACAGAACAAGCTGGTTTTAACTGGGAATGAAGAATTCACTGCTCTGTTCAACCCAATTTTAAACACTTGGTGCTTTCTTCATTTCTGTTGCTTTTTTAAATAAAAAGGGAGGGAGGGGTTGAGAGCAGGACTTGGGAGCAGCCAGGGAATTGTACCTGTCTGGTTTGCAGGGCACAGGTGAGTTTCTACACCAAAATGTGGCACTTTATAAATGAAAGGTGAGTGTATTCAGTTGCATTTCAGTCCAGGGAGAATGCCAGGAGGAATTAAGCCAGGTTTTTGCAAACCCCCTTAATTACACAGGTCTTCAAACAAGAGAGAGCTTGGGCTGAGGGCTGGGTTGGGCTTGCCAGGGTGACTCAGGTCGTTTTGACTCAAGGAATAAACCAGAACCCCAAGGTGCAGAAGGGCAGGCATGGCATTCCCAGTGTCCCTGATGAACCCTGTTCCCAAATGTTCACCCTTTTGTGAGTCTTCCCTTCCAGCAAAGCAGAAATGGAGCCTGCAGGGAATGCTTCCAGACTTGTGCAGGGCATCCGTGTTCCCAGAAATCATCTCTGCTGATCTAACCATACCTGAAATTCTTCTCAGTGGCTCTGTCTGGGTTACCCTGTGTCTAACCAATCCTGCCTGCTGCAGAGCCAAATTCCCTAAATTACTCTGGGAAAAATTGAAGTTTGCCAATAGAGGCTGTGGCTGCTCCTCCTTGGATGTGTTTTAGGCCAGGTTGAATGAGGCTTGAAGCAACCTGGTCTAGTGGAAGGCGGCCCTGCCCATGGCAGGGGGTGAAAGAAGATAATCCTTAAGGTCCCTACCAAACCAAACCATTCCAGGATTCTATTCCATGATTCTGAAAAAGGCTGTTGCTACTTCTCTCACTAAACCAGCCTTTTTAATTGAATTGAGATGAGGAAGTGATTGGACAAGAAGGGTTTCCTTAAGTTTTGATATAAAGATGAATTAGAGAATCCAGGAGGAAAGGGGAGACCGAGGGGTGCAGCCAGCCATGGCCTTGCTGCTGAAGATTTTTGTGACATTGGAAATTCATGTGAGATTGGGGCCCTCGGTCTCACAAAGTGTGCTGGGCAGGGTGAAATAGTGGGAGAGCCGGTGTTGCTCACTGTTGCAGGATAAAATTGTGCAGAGCACACGGCAGGTGCCTGGGTTATGTGGGACACTGGCTCTGAAGAGTATTCACCATGGGCATGCTTCGGTGACTCCACGTTAGGGTGATGGGTGAAAGTGCAGAGCTGGCCCTTCCCGCTCTGGGTGGGCGAGGGTGTGGAGCCAGCCCTGCCTCCCGGGGCTCCGGAGCAGCGGGGTGACCTGTCCCCTCCCCTCCTCGCACAGAATGAGATCTTTGCGTCGCGGCACCAGGACGAGAACAGCGTCGCCTGCATCGAGGAGAAGTGCTACGTGCTGACCTTCGCAGAGTACTGCAGGTAGGTGGAGCTCTGAACCTGCTGCACTTCCCAAACCTCCCCCTGCCTCCAGCCTCTCTCGCTCTGCCCATTTCCAGCCATCCCAGCTGTCCCAGCCCTGCGGGCTGTGGTCTGCCTCAGACACTCGCTCTGCTGCAGGCTGGGGGCTTCTCCCACTCCAGATCCATTACATGTCTGGTTTGTATAGAATCATGGAATCGTTTGGGTTGGAAAAGACCCTTAAGATCATCGAGTCCAGCTGTTATCCCAGAACTGCCAAGGCCACCACTGACCCATGTCCCCATGTGCCACATCCACACAGCTTTTAAATCCCTCCAGGGACGGCAACTCCACCACTGCCCTGGACAGCATGTTCCAAGGCCTGACCACCCTTTGCCTGAACGAATCTTCCCAATATCCAACCTAAATCNTGCTCCAAACCCTTCCCCAGCCTCTCGTGCTCCTCTCAAGAGACTCCCAAATGTTGATGCTTGGTACCACTGCCTGTGGTTTCAAGGAAGACAGGAACAGGTGTGCAGGAAAACATGGAACTTGGAGCTAAAAATTAAGTGAGCTAGGAAGAAATCCCAAATAACCACCCCTTGTAGGACACAGCTGCCAGACTACCTAAAAACCTGCTGATTCACATGCCAGTGTTCGTGCTGAACACCAGATCCTGGGATTTTGGCAGCAGCACCCCTTAGAGCAGTGACTCAGGCTGTTATAGTTGAGCTCTTGCTGATTGAATTGCAGCTTTGTCAATAAGAACTTCCCAGCATCCATATTCCAGCCTGGCATCCTGTGATGGATGCACAGGGCTGAAGGAAGATAGGGATTGAATGGACACCAACCCATAATGCAACCAGTGCTTTAAATCTCTTCAGTTGTGCTGGGTGCGTCTCGTGGTCTGTGCAGTCCTGCCACGGAGGGGATGCCTGAGGCCTCCTCCTCAGCCTGCTCCTGCCCAGGGCTCCGCTCTTGGAATTCCTAAAAACAAACTGGTGTACAAACTCTTTAGAAGCTGAATTTTGATCTTTCCTTTGAGAACACTAAAACAAAAACCCCAGACAAACAAAAAAATACCAACCTAACCCCAACAACAACAAGCCAAACAAAGCCAACCAAACAAACTCCCCCCCCATTCCCAAGCTTTGGATCAAAGCAGTTCCTTTTCTTTCTAACACCCCAGTCTTCTGGAACAGCTACTGGCAGGAATTTTTTTGTACTCTTGTGGGTCAGGTCACCTTTGAGAGATGTTCCCTGAAGGCATCCTGAATTCTTTGTTTTCCTAAACATTGGTGCATAAGCATTTATTAGGGGCTAATTAACAAAAATGAGGCCAAAGCAGTAAAAAACAAGGGGGTTAATTGCTGTCATCTTTGGTGCTGTACAATAGCCACCAGTATGGAAATATAAACTTGTGTTACTTCCTGCAGGAGTTCTCTTTGAACAAAGCCTTGTCCACATTCCTCCCCTTCCCTTATCCTCCAGCAGCTCCAGGGACACAGGCAGCAGGAGAGGGAATGAGTTCATGGTCCCCACCACAGGAAGGACATAGACCTGTTGGAGCGAGTCCAGAGGAGGCCATCAGGTTGATCAGAGGGATGGAGCACCTCTCCTATGAGGAAAGGCTGAGAGAATAGGGATTGTTCATCCTGAAAAAGCGAAGGCTTCGGAGTGACCCAGTTGCCCCTTCCAGTACCACAAGGGAGTCTACAGGAAAAATGGAGAAAGACTGTTTACAAGGGCCTGGAGTGCCAGGACAGGGGGGAATCACTTCACACTGCCAAAGGGCAGGGATAGATGGGATATTAGGAATAAATTCTTCCCTGTGAGGGTGATGAGGCCCTGGCACAGGTTGCCCAGAGAAGCTGTGGCTGCCCCATCCCTGGCAGTGTCCAAGGCCAGGTTGGATGCGGCTTGGAGCAACCTGGGCTAGTGGAAGGTGGAACATAATGAAAGGTGTCCCTGCCCATGGCAGGGGGTGGGACTGGATGAGCCTTAATATCCCTTCCAACCCAAAGCATTCCAGGATTCTCTGATAACTGTTCCGATGTGATTGCCCTGCAGATTTTGTGCCTTGGCAAAGCGTCGAATCGAAGGGATCCCGGGCAGGAAAACCATCATGGTTCCTCCCTCAGAGGAGTATTCCACCCCTCTGCACCGCAAGGTGCCCGAGGACACGGACCCCGAGCTGGTTTTCCTCTGTCGTCACGTCTACGACTTCAGGCACGGGCGCATCCTGAAGAACCCGCAGTAGCACAGCCCTTCCGTCGGAGCGCGGCGGGAGCGGGCGGCACCGGAGCGCCCGTGGCCTGGGACACCCGTGCACTCTCACCCACCTCGTGCTGCCGCAGGTGGGAGCGCCCAGCGCTCCGTCCTGGGACTCGGGAGCGCGCGAGGAGCGGAGCCTGTGGAGGGGAGGCAGCAGTTGAAAGCACAGCACTTCGTTAAAAGCATAGATGAAAATATATACGTAAAAAATAAATATATGTATATAGATATAGGGATTTGCATAAGTAAATCTATATCTATATATGTACGTAGAGCTGCATCTATTGGGAGGGTTTGCAGGGGATAAAAGCCAGGGAGAAATGCAGAGCCATGGCTGGGGGAACGGTGGGAAGGTGCAGGAGGGATGTGTCGGTGCAGTGTTGGTTGAGTCTGGCTGGGGCAGTCGGTGGTTTTTGGGCCCTGAACTGAGCCCAGTTCCTTGGCAGAGCACAGGAGAGTCCCCTTGGTCCTGCAAGACAGACTCTGAGGATTCCCACAGCAAGAGCTTCTTCAAAATACAGCTTTGGGAGCTGTCTGGGTGCAGAGTGGCCTTGTGTCATGCTTGGATAGATGTTGCTCCATCAGGGGAAGAGGTGACCCCTGTTCTCCCTCGTCTTTTCCCTCCCCTCACTTCACTGCTCCGTGATTCACCACCTAGACTGGGGCTTGGAGCCTGCTCCATGGTGGAGCAGAGGGAGCTGGCAAGGTGGCAGGTGTTACACCCCAGTGTAGGGTTAGAGCTGGGCCTGTCCCAGGTGTCCTGACTGAGCCCACAGGATCCTGTATGCCATCCCAAGGCCCAGCGTTCACCGGCATGCGTCGCTCAGAAGCTTGGAGCTCACAAAGTGGGCTCTGCTGGGGAGAACCATGTTTCCTCTTCTCTTCTGAGTGTTGCTCTTCCTCTGATCAGGGGGCCTTGGATTTTCTCTTTCTTCCCAGTTTGTTTCCTGTAATGTCGTTTACAGTCCCTGCTTATCCCCATGTGTCTGCAGTGCGAAGAAGCCAGAGGGGAAAGTGGCAAACCCTTTTCTTGCGTGTTTTTGGCTTTTTTGAATTCCTTCCCCATGTGACTGTTCTGATCCTGGGAGTGCTGTTGAAGCTATCAGCAGCCTCTCCCCCTCCAAACTCATCCCGGTGTCCGAGCAAGCTCACCAAAGTGGCTTTGTGGCTCCTGAAAGGACCTGAGCATTGGGAAAGGTTCGCATGGACCATGCGAGCCCCGCAGGTCCTGCCTCTTGCCTTACCTGTACAGATCTCAGACAGACCTTAGATCCCAGACAGACTTTAGCTTATCTCAACGCTAACCTGGAGTTAATCCCAAAGCAAACCAAAGGACAGCGTCACATCCCGGGGAGTCACTGCACCAAGCTGGGAGCCCAGCCCGAGATTGCACTAACGTACAGCAGAACCGACCCTGTGCCACCCACATTCCTGCTGGCTGGAGCTGCTCGCTGAAACGAGGGATCTGCATTTTCCCGATCATTTGGGGCTTCTGAACTTGTGTTCCATGGTGGAAGTGTCTGTTCTGCTTTAATGTCCTATCAATGGAAGCAGCATTCCCTGCACTCCCTGGGGATGCAGGGCTTGTCACCTTTCTCCGGTGGCCGCACACCTGCCTAGCCTGGAGAGAAAACCCATGGCATCCAATTCCTTACATGGAATAGTTCAGGCACGCAGGAGTTCTCCAGAGATTTGCTCTACATACCAAAGAGGGGAACGTGTCTGGAGGCAATGGCTTGAGGGGTTGACAAGGTCTGGCACCCGCCACAGCGGGCGGGCATCTCTCTGCAGCTGGTGGATGATTCCTGCTGGAAAATTCCTGTTTGTTCCCAGCTACGTAACCCAGGGAGAACACCCAGCTCCGAGAAGGGGGATCCCAGGTGTGCAAGCAAGAATTGTCAGGTGAAGCATCTTCTCTCACTTATACCTCAAGATACTGTTGGTGTCAAAGGGATTGCCCAGATCTCTCCTGAAAATTCGCTTGGCACTGGGGGTCTCTTGGAATGACGTGGTGGGGCTGTGTTGGGGTGGGAAGTGGTTGGCATGTTGGGAACACTTGGATGAAGGGGTGCAAGGAGGCTTTGGAGAATGTGGTCTCTGATGCTTCTGGGGGAGGATATGAAGTGGTTTTCCCCTGTAGCAGGGAGGGAGGACACTGGAGAAGTGGAGCTGCTCCTGCCCGTGACACAGAGGGAATGGCAGCTGCCTGGCCATGGCGGGGCAGAGCAGCTGCACCCCACAGTGGGTGGAAGGTGATGGGAAGCCCTAAATCCACACGTGTGGCTCCATGGTGACTCCTTTGCCCCTGAGCCTGAAGCAGGAGAGCTGCTGGGGCCACTTCCCCCTGGCAGTGCCTCGGACACGGAATGCTACGAGACCCACCAGCCAGGTGAGCCCGAGCACTGCTGCAGCTGGGGCCAGGTGTGAGACCCAGCCTTGGAACCACAGTAACTCACCGAAATTCCTCTTTCTCCCCCATCTCCCTCTGCTCCCACCTTGTCCTGGCTCCTCTCCAGGTAGCAGGGAAATTATCCTTGCCCTGGGTCCGTAACAGGCTCCGGTCCAGCTCTGGAGAGGACAAACCTGACTCTTCTCATGTTGAATCTGCTTCAGGCCATGAACATTGAGGTTCACGTGGTTGCTGATGCTGTTGTGCAAACAGCATGTAAATGAACTGAAATGTCTTATCCCTGATGAAAAGATTTCCTGCTTTTTTAATCTATTAGATATGGAAATATTTTTTGAAACTGAAAAATGCAGTCGGTAGAATTTAAATCGAAGCGTAATACATGTAAAATATATTTTAGTTGATAATTTTGTAAAATGCACTTTTTTGTGTCTCTTCCCTGGTTTCCCAGATCTGTATTTCATTGTTTACAGATGGAATGAGAACATTCCCTATTCCCTCCTTCTGTGAGAAAGATATATTAGAAGTAATTCTTAAAAAATAAATTTGAAAAATCGTATTGATTTAGAAAACAAATCAGTGCTGGACTGTTCTTCCCATTCCTGCCTGAACTTCCCACCTGGACCTGGTGGTTGCAGGAGTTAGGAGTGCTTGGGAGCAGATGTGGTGCTCAGGGTTGTGGGATGAGCGATCTGTTGGGTTTTCCATGGAAATAGAGCAAGTGGCAACAGGATAGGCAGGGATTGACTGACTTCTTTCCAGTCTGCTCTTGACAGCTGCTGTCAGTGGAATATTTGAATGTCTGCTGTTCAGGCAGGGCAGGTGGTGGTGGCAGATCTTGTCTCAGCTAGGCTTTAGGAATCCTGAAGGAAGCATTTGGGAATGTTGCTTTGGAAAAGCATCTTGCTTGGAGTGTTGTCTCCACCAGCTTCTGCCATCAGAGTGTCCCGGCCCCATGGCACAAAGTGCCACACACACCCTGAGGACAGGTCCAATGGCTGAGCCGTCTGCACGGACATCCCAAGTGGCCAGGAGGATTCTAAGTGGGAGAAGAGCAGACAGGAGTCAAATAACCTGCTTGAGGAGCAGCAAGGAGCAGGATAATGGGATTGAGGAGTACCTGATGGGAATGTCTGCAGCCACACACAGGTGAGAGCTGTCCAGGGGTGCTCCCAGCCAGCGACAGGGCCTGGGGTGCGAGGCTGAAGTCACAGGCACGTGCAGGGGCATTGCAGGGGCTCCTGCACACTCATCCTCAGGGGGAGCAGCTCCCGTGGCCCTGGGTGGTGACAGCCATTCCCACACAGTCCTGAGCCATGGCTCCTCTGGAGCTGTCCCACAGGCTCTGCCTTGGCTTTCAGAATTTCCACTCCCTGTTGAGATGTTCTGCTGCTTCCTGCGGCTGTGGCCCTTGCACATCTGGGGAGGTAGGGGATTAGTTCTGGGAATAAAATGGGCAGAAGGAAAGAGTAATGTCTGACATGGAATTAGCTCCTAGTTACAGAGAAGGGAGCGAGGGGCACATGTGGCTTGTGGGGTGAATGCAGATGAGGTGGGCATGGTGGAACTGCATCCATAACCCGCTTTGGACCCTGGCTGCATTCGAAATTTGTAGCATCTTTCACTCCCAGGTCACCTTGAGCAGGAGATTCTGAGATGGTCCCATCGGATGAGCTGGGGCTGCTCAGTCCCTGTCCCCTTGCAGCCCTGCTGGCATCACACCTGTTCTTAAATTCCTGATTATATTTCTTCCTAGGATTAGGGATTTTGCTAGAGGATCCTTGCCTTTTGCTTCCTGCTCCCAGCTTTGTCAGCACAGCTCCTCGCAGGGAGCTGCCAGAGGCACAGACCTGGAGAAGCAGATCAAACCAAGAGAATTTGTGAAAAAGGAAACCACACTGATGAAGTGAATGCAGCTGGGAATTTTTCTCCCAAGGGGAGGAAGGAGCTCATCCAGGGAGCGTGTGCATTTGTGAGCTGGTGTGGGGTCACTGAGCATGATACTCCTGGCCCCCTGGCCTGCGATTTCTGCTGAAGAACCAATTTGACATTTTCCAGTTGGATTTAATGCGACTTGGTTACTGGGAGCTGTCAGTGATGTGGGTGCCAGAAATGCAACAGAAACCTGCCCCCTGTGCCTGACCCATGGCCAGCTCCGGTGCTTATCTGGGTGTGGATGCTCCCTCGGAGAGGTCCCTTGGAAAGACAACCAAGAAAAAGCTTTTCCATCCCTGCTCTTCCTGCGTGGCGAGCCATCACCAAAAGGATAATCTGTGGCGGGCTGAAAAGTTGGGATTAATGTCAAACAAAATTGGATTTACTGTTGAAATCTGCTACCCGAGGGAGGCGCGCGGAGCCGCATCCGGCTCTCCTGGAGAGATTCAGCAAACTGCTCTTGTATCATGACTGATGCTGCCAGGAATGTTCTGCTGCCACCCTGGCAGAGTCCATTTGGCCACAGATTGTCCTTGGAGTCTCTCGTGCGTCAGGAAGGTGTGGGCTCACCAGCTGGGAAGTGTGAGGTGTATGGCCATTGGAATCCTGCTTTGGCCAGCTGGGCATCCCCTGGCAGGTTTTGATGAGCAGCAGTGGTTCAGGTACCTGGCAGAGCCAACCTGCTGTGTCCCATTTCCCTCATTTCCATGTGCACTGGGGTGCTGGGAAGGAGCTGTTGGGGCTGTGGGTACTTCCAGAGGCTTTGGATAAGATTTGGGCACCAGGATGAGCACACTGAGAGGGTGGGAGATGTTGAAAAGTGCATCCTGACCTTTGGGAATGAATCCTTTGAGAGGTACAGCACTGTCCTGGAGATTCAGGGATGCTGGTGTGGCTCTTTGTTCTGCTTTGGAGCAGCTCTTTTTCCCAGGGAAAGTGCCAGCTGGTCTCCTGGTGCTGCTGTGGGAGCCTTCTTGGGGCTTCCCCACCTCACTCCCTGCATGTCCCAGCCAAGCAGATCCAGAGCAGCATCCAGGACTGGCTGAAGTGTCTTCCTACCTGGAGTGAGAGCCACGAGCTCCTGCTTGCATTTAACTGCCGCTTTAATGCCGCTAATTATAATTGGCTGTAATTGTGCCAAACTCCCTGCGAGCCAAGAGACGGGAGCAGTTGGGACTGTCACATGAACGTGACAGAGCGCTCCGGCACCCGCCCAGCTGCGTCCCTGCCAATGGAGGAGCCGCACAGGGGCTGGGGGTGGGATTTGTCCCATCGCCGGTGGCAGAACCAGCCCTGGCAGGGTTGGTACCACACAGGGAGAAGGGATACACATCCCCTTAACCTGGTGGCTCCAGGGACCCGAGCGTGTCCTTCTCACCCCATCCATATGGGATAAACACTTGGCTCACCGAGCTGGGGGCTTGAGGGGAGATAATGGATAACTACTCGCTAATCCCTGCGTGCCAGCGTTGGCTCTGCTGCTCCATGCTTCTCCAAATGCTGCAGTGGCAGCACAGGGAGCCCCTAGCTCCATTGGCATAGGCTCTATCCATGGGAAAGCAGCCACAGCCTCGCAGAGCCACTCTTGGAATGGCTCCTGCACTGCCTGTGTCACTTGAAGCTGAATAAAAATGAGGTTGAGCTTTTCATGTTCTTCTCCAGCTGCTGCTCCTGCCATAGCTGCATCCCTGTGCCCAAAACCTCAGGGTCCTGGCGCAGCAATGCATGGAGCCGTTTTCCAGAAACATCAGGCTGGACATTCCTGGAGGCTCTTTCCTGCGATAAAGCCCTCGGCAGAAAGGTAATTCCCATCTGGCCCTCAGGAAGGGAGCTGTGCTGAGGGGCCACATGGGGACTGGCCAAGACTGTACTGCTCCAGCCTCCTGCAAAACTCCAAAATCCAGCTAAACCACCCCTTTATACGTGAATTTTCCTTAAATTCCAAACACCAGCCTGGAACACATTGAGAGCTCTGCAGGGCCACTGGGAGCGGTGCTGGGCAGCGTGAGAGACTGAGGCCAAAAGTAGGAATAAAAGGAAAACAACAAGCCAAAAAATCAGTGGAACTGAGGAGGAATCAGGTGAGCACTGCCAGGTGTGCTGGGAAAGGTATCCAGCCTCCATCCATGCATTCCATATGGGATGGGACTCACCAGCGGTGTGAAGTTGTGGCACAGTGCTCAGTGCCAGCCTCGGGATTGTAATTATTAGTGGGAGATGGTGATTAATAATTGCAGATGGTATAAAGGGGATACCTGAACTGGGATGAAGCCGAGGGGCTGGCACGGAGCAAGGGGTCTCTCGGAGCGCGGCGTTGCCATAGGGATCTGATGGCTTCTCCGTCAGAGCCTCCGGCGAGAGCAGTTAATCCATTTTTAAGAGGAAAGGATATTTAATAAAGGGAACCATTTAAACTGGATTTACAAGGCACACTGAATGGAGGCCCCATTTATTCCGTGACTTCATATTTAATTTTAATATCTCTATAAACCTCTCCAGAGTGTTCTGCACAAACAAGCCCGAGCCGGAGCGGTTCGACCGCCCAGTGATTCTTTAAAGCAAATCAATTTAACAGGGCTGGAAAAAACCTGCCTCTCCAGGAATATTCTTCCGCTCTCAGAAGGAGCACCAGAATAGCCGTATTAGAAAACGACAAACAAGCTGTTCTGATGGAGAGGGATTTTTGAAAGGATATGGTGCAAAGCACCACATACCACAGCGAGCCAGGTTGTTGGGAATTTGCTTTGTTGCTCTGTTTTCTCTGCACTCATAAATAATGTAATTAATAATCATATAACTTCATCAATAATCCAGCTGGTTTTGTAGCCATGCTCACTGCTATTCCCGTGCTGCTGCCTGAGCAGGGATGCGGTGACTGTACGAAGTCCATAGGAAAGCTGGGATAGGGACGATGGCACCTGGCAGCATTTAGCACTCCATAAATGAGAGAAGCACAGGAAGGCAGCCAGATTTCCCACGAGGAAGCAGTTTGTGATTGTTCCCAGAGCGTTTCTGCTTCCCGCACTGGGAATGTTCTTTGGAAGAATCAAGTTCTCTGGGAAGAGCTGGTGAGAAAACTCCCTTCTTCCTCTCCTGCTCCTCAGCACCTGGCTTAGGGCACAGAGCAAATTCCCAGGGTTTCCTTTATCCCTGGAACATCTCTTTTTTATTTCTTTTTAATAAGCAGAGATTGTGCTACACGAAGCTGGCTCCAGTTTCTCCTCCATCTTTTGGGTGGTCCCTGAACCCAGATTTAAGGAGCAGAGCAGGTGCCCCTGGCCACCACATCCCAGTCAGCCCATGCAGTGGTTTGTGCTCTCAGATCACAGAATGTTCCCTCACCTCCACTTAATCCCTTTTTCCTCTCTTTTTCCTTCTGCACAAATGACCAGGGAACAGCAGGGAACAGCATCCTCTGCTGTCCTGGGCCACAAAGATGGATTTCTCAAGGAGGGGACTCTGGACTGCTCAGAATGAGGGTGATTTAGCAATCAGATGTTTCTCCCTGTCCCAGGCTGGGGGATGTTTCTCCGTATCACAGCCAAAGATCCATGAGTGGGATTGGATTCGTAGCATACCAGATAATTAGTCTATAAAAAGGGAATTATATGGCATGTTAACGAGTACAGCTGGGTTTTGTTCTCGCCTCCCTGTGAGATGAAAGCTGGGACTCCCTGTGAGAATTGATTTCCCCATGGGATCTCCATCTCAGGAAAATGATGTCCCAAAAGCAGCCCTAGAGATGCGTGTGGGTCTGGAAACGGATCCAGGCAGGCAGCAGCTCCCCATTTCCAGGGGCAGACCCCTTGCTCCCAACCCATGTTTTTCCTAATATCTGAGCAAATTTTCTTTTAATTTAACTTTCCTAATTAGTTTTCTTCTAAAATCTGTAAATAATGCAACTTTTTTTTATGGATAGAGAGTGGGGAAAAAACCCTTTTCATCACTCTTTAACAGAAAGCCTCAGTCTTCCGTGGTCCGGAGCAAGAGGAGGCACAAACGGACTGATTTATTTCATTCTTCCTGATGTTTATTTTAAATTAATCCTGTTGGGACAGATGTCAGGCAGAATTCTTGCTGGAGTCGCTTCTGTTCTTTGATCTAATTAACAATGGCTCGTGTTTTATAATAACTCATTTTTCTAATAATTAATTTTTCATGAGGGATGGGATTCACTTACTCTTTGCCCTTCCTTAGATCCTGAGTTTCCTCCCTCATTTTTCTTCCCTTCAGTGCTCATTTTCCAAACCACCTTGATGCTGATACATTTCAGGCTTGAAAACAGTGGAAATAACTTTCCAAATACACTGCATTTAGAGAAAATTCCAGATTAATTGTACATGTTTATTCCTTGAAAGCACCAGTAGGATCCTGCTGTGCACACACAGGGAATTTAAAATGGAAAAACAGATGGAGTATGTACATCAGTAATAATAAAACAGGAATGATGCTGCCATGATTCATTGACCCAGGATTTCCGACTGGAATTTACAGTGGGCTTGGTGATAAACCCTCAGACTTTCCTTGGGAAGTGCCTCTGGAATACTCAGGAAAATGCTTTTAGGGATTACACAGCAATTTAAATAACATGGTGCCTAGGATGGCCTGAAGGCACAAAACTTCCCGTTCCTATAAAATCCAGGTTACGAATGGAAAACCGTATCGAGAAGAACAAGAAAAAGTTCTGAATACTGAGAAGTTTTCCCCGATACCGCAACTGAAGACTGGACCTGATGATCTTGGAGGCCTTTTCCAAACTAAAAGCTTCTGGGATTCTGTGAGTCAGCCAGCCTGGACTCTACACAAATGGCACCGTTCCTCTGATGTCTGACTGTCCCCTCCAGGACAAATTTGTCCATCTTTCCAGCCAGGTCCACTCTCGTTCACCTTATCCCCAAAACTTCCCAGCACCCATCCACCAGCAAACTCCAATACTCCCGTCAAATACTTTTTCTGGGGCAAAGCATGTCCTTCACAGGCCATTATCACCCCTGGCACACGGAAGGATGTTACAAACCTAAACAGGGCTCAGTCAAATGCGTCCTTATCAGTCCCTTTCCGGGTTTTTTTGCCTTGGGGACAATGATTTCTGGTGTCAGGTTTAGATGCTGCAGGTTTTGGAGGTGTTGGAGCAGATTCAGTCCTCGTCCTGCTGCCTGTGAAACCACAAAAACATTAATTACCTACAAATTCCAGCAGGAACTTCACACACACAGTCACGACTTCATTACAGCCCCGCAGGAGCCGCCTGGGAGCCTCGGGAAACTCCGTGTAAAGAGCAGCGGATAGACCTGGAATGAGTTAAGAGACTTGGAGACTCTCCTGCGACACAGGTTCGGGAGCTGTGTTGGATTTAATGTGTGTTTGTACTGAGCGCTGGTGGTAAAACCCCGGCTGGCTGCGACTCCGAGGATGTCTGTGTGTGCATCCAGCAGCCCTGGGCTCGGAGGGATCAGAGGGATCAGAGATGGGTCAGCGGGAGGATAAAGGGTGCAACAAGGGAGTTGTGGTTGTTACCGACTTAAAATTGGATACGCTCGGCCTGGCAATGGGCTTTGCATGTCAACCTGATTTCTGGAAGGGGAAGACTGGGAGCAGGGGAATAACTGGGAGAGCTCTGCCTGAGCCGCAGTCCCCGAGCGCTGTCCCCGTTGCGCTGGCGCCTGCGGTATTCCTGACCTCGCTCCGACCTCGGGCCCAGCTGGAGCGTGTGGAGTGTGTGACAGCTCTGCGCTGCTCGGGAGCGTGTAGCCCGGGGGGATGTGTATCCATGCAGTGGCTGCCAGCCCTGCTGGCTGCCTGCCCCGCAGCCCGCTGTCTGTGCCATCCCCGGGGAGCGGGATGCGCTCCGGCTCGCTCCCTGCGTCCTCACCCCAGCTCCAAGGGGGAAGAGCTGTCACGGCCTCTGCTGAGCGAGCGGTGCCTGGTGGTTCTCCCGGCGTTAAGGAGCTGAACCTCCCGGGATGGCTCCATTCAGAAGTGATTCCACAGTCGTGCCCAGCGGAGCAGAGAGAGCGGAACAGAGCTCGGAGTTAAGGCACTGAGCTCAGAGCAAAATCTTTGCAAGTCCAGCCAACTGCATATCAATGAATTTATAACCAGATCCTTCAGCACAAAGTTTTCCTTGAAAACAGTGGTTTTTGTGTTTGACCATCTCCTCGGAATTACTCAGTGTATTCATCCAGAGTGTTTGACTTTGTTTAAAAAGGCTTTTTTCCCCAGAGATACGAAACTCCACCTCGGTAGTGAGCTGATTGTGGAGCGGCTTCTGTGCTTATCCCCTTGGATAAGAGGCTTTATTATACCAAATTACAGGATAATCTCTGGACACGCAGCCACAGCATCGGATCTCTCCTCCTTTGCTTGTTTTACTTTTTGATCCAGAGCTGCTCAAACCAATCCAGGGGGTCTCCTCTCATAGGAATCACCATCCTGTTTCTTGTCTGGGAAGCTGGCATCGGCCCAAACTGATGTTTTCTCAAGAAACCTGCTTTCTGTTGCTCAGCCCTTCCAGAGGCCTCACCCCTTTTGTTCTTTTTGCAGTTCTTAAGACCAAAATAAATATCTGATCTCACCCCAAAGGCCAGCAGAGCCTTGGCAGGGCATTTGTGATGACATCAGTGTCCAGCCTCACCACGAGCTGGAAGGACAGGAGCATCCCTCAGTCTTTCTCTCCATCCTCTCTGGGAACTAGCCTTTTCCTTGTCACACTGATATATATTCCTGATTTCTGACAGCCAAGGTGAGTTCTGCAGCCTTCCTTAAACCTGTGTGTGCATAAATGCTGCTGGGAGACTGGCTCAGTGTAATGCAGTTGATATTATAATGTAATATTATAACAATAATGTATTTTAATGTTGTTTTTCTGCTCGTGTGAGTAAACAGTGAGGAAAAGGGCCAGAGATTTACTGCTCCAGTTACCCAGGGTGGAGGCTGTGGTGCTCTTAAGGTGAATACTGGGGTTTGGAGGCATCCTGAAGAGGGCTGGGAGTTACAAAAATCTTTTTATACTTGTAAGTGGGAATTTGAGGGATGAGGCTGCTGCTCCAGCCCCTGGTAGTAGATCATGCTGAGGCCTGGCAGACCAGTTCCCTGGGACGGGCTGTGTGGGTTTCCCTTCTCCTGCAGAAGAGAGAACCAAACCCTTCCATCATTGTGGTGTGTTGTATAAACTCGTAGGCAAACCACAGAAGCCTGAAGTTGGGTTTCCTCGGTGACATTTTATTTGCTAACTGTGCTTTTTCTGAAGGGATGGATCTGTCTGGGAAATGTATTCCCGTAATTTTGCACATTCTGAACGTGAGGTGGCTTTTAACTGCTTTGGAAATCAAATTACTGCTCACTCTGGATGTTAATTAGGCATATTGAGTGTAACCACAATTAACTTTCCTTGGTGACACAGGGTTTAGCCCTGCAAACCAGCCCCTGAATCCTGTATTTGCTTGGCTGTGCTGTTCCTGTAGAGACTCTGCATCCTACTCCATACCTCTGCTCTTCAGACCAGTCCTTAAATCCAAGTTCCCTTTGGAAAAAAGCCCCACTGACCTCCTGGGCAGTTTCCTGTTTCTCGGTATTTCCAGAACCACTGGGCTGTCCTATGTAACCACTCCTGACCTAGACATGTAAGTGGGAAATAGGAACAAAAAGGAATGAGTGGTGCCAGACTAACATGCCTTCGAAGAAATAAAAATTCTCCTTGGCTACTTTGGAGTTTGCTGCAATCAGGCTTTTTCTCCAGGAGGAGGGATTGATTTTTGCCTCGGTGACACTGATTATATATGTTGGTATGGCTTCAGTTTGGGCTAGTGTTGAGATCAGATCAGGACCTGCCCTCTGAAATGAGAGCAGGAATCTGATAACACCTCGTGTGTACAGCTTTGCTGGTGGCAGGGTCGGATATCGGTCTCTTCCTAGAGCTAATGCTGTATTTACATCCAAATAAAACCAGGAAATGTGCAATAATCTAGCTGCAGGCTCTCGCGCTGCGCTCCAAGTGCTTTGTGTGCCTTGGCTGACAAAACGCTCTTGGCTCCTGATCAAAGGAAAGTAAGTAGAAGCTGTTTTTCTCTTGATGTTAAGAAAGCTCCTGACAGAGAGTCCCTGCAAGGCTGGTTAAGAGCCCAGACCCCCGTGCAAGGCTAGGAAAACTCATTGAAGGAAAATGCGGCGAACAATGGCAGTGTGGAACGATTTCGGAAAGGACTGCGTGAGGAAACGGCATCCTGATGGCTGGGTTAGTGCCGCAGGCATCCAGGGGATGGCCTGAAGCAGCAGGTGAGCGGCTGGGGTCACTCACAGAGGTGGTTTGGGGGAAATGCCTGCGAAGTGTTGGCAAATCCCACCCTCTTGCTCTCGGGTGGTGGCACAGCCTCCTCGGCTCTGCAGGTAGCCGGTGTCTGCTCCTCCTCCAGGTGCTAAGCCTGTGCAGGAATTACAGAATTAGAGAATTATATAAAGTGGGGCAGAATGCCTAATTATGAGTAGTTTGGCCTGGTATTGCAAAAACCATCCGTTTTCACCACACAAGGCCACAGAAGCACTGGGATGTGAACTGTGCTGTCGGCAGCGCCCGGAACCTCGGAGCAAACCTGGTGGGCTGTTTGAAATCACATTTAAATGTATTTTAGGATGAGGGCAGTGTGAAGTGTTGCTCAGGCCTATGCCTGACTGACATCCCGATGTGCCGGGGTGCTGGTGGGGATCATGGATGGCTCTGGACTTACTCCAGGTCACTGGGAATAAGTCCTATGAGGAGTGGTGGAGGGAGCTGGGGGGCTCAGCCTGGAGAAAAGGAAGCTGAGGGAGACAGTCTCACTCTCCACAGCTCCCTGACAGGAAGGTACAGCCAAGTGGGCGTCGGGCTCTGCTCCCAGAGAACAAGGGACAGGAGAGGAAGGGACCTCAAGTTGCACCAGGCGAGGGTCAGGTTTGGACATCAAAAGGAATTTTTTTGTGTAAAGGGTTGTCAGGCATTGGAAGGGGCTGCTCAGGGAGGTGGTGAAGTCCCCATCCCTGCAGGTGTTCAAGGAAGAACTGGACATGGCACTCAGTGCTCTGGGCTGGGTGAGAAGGTGGGGATTGGTCACAGGTTGGACTCGATGGTCTGGGGAGTCTTTTCCAACCTGAATGATTCTCTGACTAGGGGGCTGGAACAGCTTTGCTCTGGAGACAGGCTGGGAGAGCAGGGGCTGTCCAGTTAGAGCCATTTCCAGTGCCTAAAGGGGCTCCAAGAGAGCTGGAGAGTGACTTGGGACAAGGGATGGAGGGACAGGACAAGGGGGAATGGCTTCTCACTGCCAGAGGGCAGGG
>VWZW01003475.1:252339-279398 GCA_013397115.1 Edolisoma coerulescens
CCCGGACCCCCCCGCAGCCCCGGCCGAGCCGGCCCGGCCCGGGAGCCCCCGGCCATGCAGCCCCGCGGCCCCGGCTCCGCCGAGCCCCGCCGGGCGGTCCTACCGGGCCGCAGCCGGGCGCGCTCCCGGGGCGCGGCGGGCGCGGCGCTCCTGCCCTCCATGCTGATGTTCGGCGTCATTCTGGCCTCCAGCGGGCTCCTCCTCATGATCGAGCGCGGCATCCTCGCCCAGGTCGGGCCGCTGCCGCCTCACCCGCCCGCGGGGCCGTCCCGGCGGGACGGGCGGGACTCGGCGGCGGAGCTGGAGCTGGAGGTGCTGCGGGACACGCGGAACCGCACGATCCGCGCCCTGTGCGGGCAGCGCTCGATGCCCCGCAGCGTCTGGGAGCTGCCGCCCGGGCAGCGCCGCACGGTGCTCCGGCACCTCCTGGTCAGCGACAAGTACCGCTTCCTCTACTGCTACGTGCCCAAGGTGGCCTGCTCCAACTGGAAGCGCATCCTGAAGGTGCTGGACGGGGCGCTGGAGAGCGTGGACGTGCAGGGAAAGATGGACCACAAGAGCGACCTGGTGTTCCTGGGTGACATGAAGCCGGAGGAGATCAGCTACCGCCTGAAGCACTACTACAAGTTCATCTTCGTGCGGAACCCGATGGAGAGGCTGCTCTCGGCCTACCGGAATAAATTCGGGGAGATCAAGGAGTACCAGCAGAAGTACGGCGTGGAGATCGTCCGGCGGTACCGAAAGAACGGGGGGAACTCGGCGGGCGACGACGTGACCTTCTCCGAGTTCCTGCGGTACCTGCTGGATGAGGACGTGGAGCGCATGAACGAGCACTGGATGCCCATCTACAACCTGTGCCAGCCCTGCGCCGTCAGGTACGACTTCATCGGCTCCTACGAGCGGCTGCACGCCGACGCCAACCACGTCCTGGAGCACATCCAGTCGCCCTCCTTCGTCCGCTTCCCGGAGCGCCAGGCCTGGTACAAGCCCGTCACTGCCGAGACGCTGCACTACTACCTGTGCAACACCCAGCGCCGGCTGATCAAAGAGCTCCTCCCGAAATACATCCTGGACTTCTCCCTCTTCGCCTACCCCCTGCCCAATATCACCAGCGAGTTCTGCAGGCAGTGAGCTGTCCCTGTCGGGAGCTGGTGGGAATTCTGCCTTGGCTACAAGGATTTGCTCGCACAGCCCTTGCTGCTGTGTGAAGCACGCTCCTCTATGCATTATTTCCTCAATTTATACTTTGCAAGCACTGTTTATATAAAATACTCTCTGCTGCCTTTGCTACTTAGGATCCTTTTTGTACTGCTCTGACTTTCCCGTTTACATACGCCGCTGGCTCGAGCACAGTAGCTTTTGTATCTCTATTTTGCTCTAAATCCTTTTTTTATGGCACGACATGGAAAACTCCTGTAAGGAATCTGAGAAATTTTTATATTTTAAGTATTTTTCTTCCTTTTTTGGGTTTTGTACTAGACTTTTGTTGAATTGAGATCATAACGTGGCAGTTGATGCACTAAAAATTAGCGCTGTTAAACCGGTCCTGGATGGGTTTTGGGTATAAGTAGAAAAAAAAAAGTTTTTTGTAAACCAGGCCCCATTTATCTTTATTTTCTCATTGTAGATGGTGCTTAAATGAGGCTGGTCGGTTTTTTCTGTGTCAGTAGTACCTCTGTTTGTTTTTTATTATTATTATTATTATTATTTAGCATTGAAATATAATTAGGGATAGGATAATACCCCTTTTTTGGGTGATTTTGAAAGTACAACTATTTACCCAACATCATGTATCAGATGCAATATCAAGCCATCACATTCTGCTCTTTTCTCTGAATTGAAGCAATACAGACTTGGGATAAAATCAAAGCCCATCCTGGTCCTCAGGATGGAAAACAAATCCCACGGGCCACGTGCCAGCTCGCAGCCTCGTGGTCCCTGCATGGAAACCACTGTGGAAAACCCCTTTCTCCAGCCATGTTTGAAACAATGGCAATTTGGGGATTGATTCTTCCTCCTTTAATAGCTGTGCACACCCTTTTTGTAGCTCTTGTATTTAATTATGGCTCTGAAATCGTAAAAGTTTGGGAGATAACGCAGGATGTTGTTCCTGGGAGGCTGTGTCCTCGTTTCTAATAAAGATTTTATATGAATTAGCCTGTCAGTGCTTTTCCTTGGGATTGTTTGTGTCCTTGGAGAGGCCTCTGCCCCTCATGCTGAGCCACAGCACAAAGGTGGGATGAATTGGTTGTTCCTGCCGTGATTAATTAATGTTTCAATTGCCAGAGCAGCACCAACACATGGAGAGGGGACACTTCAGAGCCGAACGCGTGACAGGACACAGGGAAATGGGATGAAAAGCAGCAAAATGGGCTCCTAATTGCTGTGGAGTTGGTACAAAATGGTACGGATGGGTTATGGAGGTGGCGGCTTCTTGGGATTCCTCTCTTAATTTTCCTTCCCCCTTTTTAAGGTGTTTTCTTCAGGATTTTAACATTTTCTGAAAGAAGGGCATGCAGTCGCATCCAAGCCCACTGTTGGGGTCAGTGACAAAGGACAGTTTGGGCTGAGGGATTTTTACCTTTGCTAAGGGGGTCATGGCTGGGTGTAAGGGCAGTGACTGGAACATTCATGGATTTGAGCTCCTGGCTATGTCCTGAATCTGCAGGCACCGATCCCAGGCCAAAAATGGGTCAGAAATTGGCTTTGCTCTCCTCGTGCGCGCTCTGAAATCGGCAGCATTCCTGTCTGTCCCCAGGGCTTTTGGTGCCCAGCGCTGGAAGAGCTGGAGGTCTGTTCTGTCCTCCAGCCAAAGGTACCAGATCCAGCTGGGAATTAGATTTTGTTTTGTAAAACAGATGCTGCTGGGGGGGGAGGGGGGGTGAGCTGAGCTGTAATTAAACCTGACCTCCAGGTCTCCCTAACTAGGAATAAGTTGGTGAGACTTCGCTATCTTTTCTTCTGGGAACATTTCCCGCTTGTTTGGTGATTTGGTTTTTAATTAAATGTTTATTTCTCAGTAGTTTTAAAGGTTTATGCTGCTTGTTTGTTTATCTGCTGCAGCTTCTGTTCTCTATATTAAATTTCTGTCTCTTGTCCCCTTCATCTAGTTTACTGTGCACAGGATTTTGCTTTTCTCTGACTCTCTCACTCCTTTTCTGGGCATCACTGATCACCCTTTTCTCTTTAAATAAAGCAAACAGGCTCCCACCTCCTTGTACCTTCCCATGAGGAGGATTTTAATTCAGATGGAGCCTTGTAGCTTGGGAAGAAGTTTGTCTGCAGGTCAGCAAAAATGAGAAATCCATCAGGTTTCTATTATTCGGGTTTCATTTTATCTGTGGCCAATGGTACAATTTTCCGTGGCAGCTTTGGACAAGTAGACTGAAAAAAAAGTCAGCTCCCTCTGCAGTTGTATCATTTCTTTCTTTTGTCAGGTGTTTCTCCAGGGTGGAATAAATCAGGAGGAGATTCCTGAGCTGACAGCAGGCGCTGGAGGTGAGAGGTGCTGAGCAGGATCCAGCCGTCCCCTGGAGCACGAGGAAAGGGGTGACGGCTGCAGGAGCAGGGAGGAAGGGAGCTCAGGTACAAACGAGGAGGAAAACATGAAGTTATGAACTGGTTTGGATCTGCTCCAGTCTGGCAGTTCCTTTTCCCACCTTTCCATCCCTACACGTGCAGTTATCCCACAGAATCAAAAGGGAATCCTTCCTCTTTTGAATTCTATTTTGTTAATCCTCAATTCTGCACTGAATGCCCCAAACTTCCCCGAGTGAACAACCCAAGGTTTTGGCACTGGGGTTCGTCCCTGCTTTTCCCTCACTTGCTTATTCCAATTTTGTGCTAATAAATCCCATTCCTGACCTCGCTGCTCTCGTGTTCTCCCTGTAGCACCCTGTCCAGGGATGTGGAGACACCCCAACAGTTCAATTCCACCTCGTGACACAGAAACCTTCTGACGCCCTCTAAAGTACCACAGTGTTACTGTATTTTGTCATTAGTCACTTCTGCTGAATTTTTGGGATTTAGAGCTGGTTTGGTATTCCCCTGCGGACCAGGGAGCGAGACAGGTTAGGAACCTTTGCTGTTCCAAAAATCTCATTTCGCGTGTCATCTTCTTCACTAATTCCAACATTACACCTGCAAAGCCTCATTCCAGCCTTTCCAAACCCCAAGCTGTTGGCTTTTGGCAAGGTGATTCTGGGAAGGGGTTTGGAACATGTTCCCTCTGGTCCCCATGCTCAGCTCAGGGTGTGTCAAGTTCGTCCTCTTTCCTGTGGGTCTTCTCCTGTGGATTTTGCAGGAATAACCGACTTCCTGGCCAGGCACTGGGGCTGAAATAAACGCATTAAGGCTGCCAGTCGCCATGCTGGCTGGTAGCCATGACCCTGGATCTAGCGGGAATAAAGCTTTGGGAAAGGCGGCGGGAGCAAGCGGTTCCAGGGACGGCTGCTCTGACGCCTGCAGACGGCATCACACCAGCCTGGCTTCTGCTCCTCTTGGCCCCCAGCCTCCCTCCTGATGGACAAGAGTCACCACGGGCTGTGGATCTTGCTTTGAGCACGAACATCCTTGGGATGTTGCTTCCCTCGCAGGCAGGATTTTGAAAGAGCCAGAAGAAAGCGTCTCCGATGGGTCTATTGTGTGTAGAGATACTTTGGTATTCACGGAATCCCGGAATGGTTTGGGTTGGAAAGGACCTTAAAGATCGTCAAGTTCCAGCCCCCTGCCGTGGGTGGGTTTGAGAGGGTGTCAGGCGCATCCTTGGATGAGGCTCTTTGCCGCTGTAAGCCAAGGAAATGAGGAAGGCTGGGATGAAAAGCGCCGTGCCCAAGCGCTGCCCCCACCCTGCACCCCTCGGCTTTTATCGCAGCTGTTTTGCATGTGAATGAGAACTTTCCCACTTCCTTCTGGGGCTTGAATTGGCAAACGGGGAGTTGTTAAAAAATCTCCAGTCTTCAGCCCCGACAAAGGATGGTTGCCATGGAAATAATGGAAGTTGCATCGTGAGCAAAATATGTCCAGGCCCGGCGCCAGCGGGAGGGAGGAGGGAACACCTTGTCGGTCATGCACCTTCTGCCAGGGCCCATGTGCCTCCACGTGGTTTTCCTTATCCTTGGCAGTTTGTCCTTTGGATTAAAAGAGGAGAAATCAGAAGTGTCATGATTGGATGGAAAAGGCTTGTAGGACTTCGCCTGCTCTTTCCACAGTGCTGGTGCCACTGAATTCAGCAGAGCTGCCCCATTATTTAGGATCCCGAAGGATGTCGGTAGCGGGGTTGGAACTGAAGCTGGAATCCCATCTCAGGTAACAGGCAGGAGTCTCCTGTCTCAGTTATATCCAACCTCTTCTTCGTGTCAGGGAATCTTCCAGGTCTGTTTTCCACTTACCTATAAAGACAGACAAGGTGGCTTCCTTTTCTTCTGGGAAGAAAAACACCTTTGGATCTTAAACTCTCCAAAAGCCTTTTCCTTTGCAGACCCACAATTATAAACTGCATCTTCTGTTGCTTTCAGCAAATCTTAACGTGATTTCGAGTCAAGAAGCTTGAGGAATTTGCTTTATACCTCTCCAAAGTGCTAATGGGAGCCACAGAATCCTTGCTGAGCTGTGAGAGGGACTAAAATAAATCTCCATCAGGGTTTATCCATGACCTGCAGAGCCCTCCGGCGAGGCCTGGGATCAGTGTGGAAACTGCACCTTCCAGTGGCTCTGGTGAGTGGTATTTGCTGGTGGGAACTTGGAATGGGGAACAACAGGGCACTTTGGGGCCTAAACACATCCTTCTGCTCTCCTGAAAGCACCGGGGCCTTGGGAAGAAGCTCAAAGCAACCAGCAAAATCCTGTTTATTGCTGTTGGGGAGCATCAGGTGAGGAGGGAAACAGGGATGTGGGAACCAGTGGCAACACACAGGGGCCTGAGGAAATCCCTGTTGAAGCTGCCACGGTTTGAAGGAATTTTAAGGTGCCAGAGTGAGGAGTAAAGGATAAGGAGCATGGCTGGGTGTAGGCTCAGATACCCTGCCAGCAGCAGAGCAGAATTGAGGAGGTTCAGGCTCATTTCTAACCTGGGAAAGGGCCAAGCAGGGGGAAGCAGCTAAGGCTTGAGATTTAAAATGTAAAAACATAATAAATGCATATAAATATCCGGATCCCCATGCTGCTTGCTCATCCCACACCTCAATCCCACCTCCTGATCATTAGCAAGTCCAAGTGGATGTTAAGCTGATGAGAGCCCAGTGAGCCTGACCAGAATGATTTTGGTGGCAACAGACCTTGAAAACCATCTAGTCCCACCTCCTGCCATGGGCAGGGACACCTTCCACTACACCAGGTTGCTCCAAGCCCCATCCAGAATCAACTTGTTCTGGGGGATTGTGGGGGCCAGGAGGCTTTTGGGGCTGGGGGCTTTGAAGGAAGCAGCAGCTCCTGATGAGGAGCTGGGGACACTCAGGGCGGCCATGAAAACATCTGGTTTGTGGCAGAGCCCTGACAGCAGGGCAGGGCTGGGGGGTCTGTCCTGCTGAGTGCTCACAAAGAGCTCCCTGGAGCCAGGCCTGGCTCCGGCAGCAAATTCCTGGCGCTGACAGGACGATGCTGCAGAGGCACAAAGTCTCTGTGAGCACCGCGGTCGCCCCGGGCACTCGGCTCCGCGCCGGAGCCTTCCCTGGAGCAGCTCTGCAGGAATCCACACTCTGCTCGCTGGCTTCAGACAATTCCTTATAAAAAATCCCTTGAACCAAGTCTTGCAATAGCAAGGGCGAGCCCTGCAGCGTTTCAGTGGATCTTTGAAGCCTTTTAAGTGGCAAGTGTCCTCCGGAGTGGGCTGGGGCAGCTGCCTTGGTGGGGACACTGCACAGTCCCACGGCCCCATCCCGGCCTGTCACATCCCTCCCTTCCCTGCTCGAGGCTGGGATGCTCCTGCACACCCTGTCCCTGCCACCCCTCTGATCTTCCAGAGCTCAGGTCCGCCTGTTTGTGCAGTGCTTAACACAACCCCATCCTCTCCCTGTGGCTCCCAATTCCAAGCCTGCTCTGTTAGAGCATTATTTTTCCGGGGGAGGGGCTCTGCCAGCTGCTCCCTCCCGTCCACACACAGCCCCGGAGGGCTCGGCAGAATTCCCCATCCCACAGGGACTGCTGGCAGGAAGCAATCTGGCAGACAACATGTTTAGAGGAGACTAATGTCTCGGAGCCACCGAACCATTTAATTGCCAATAAACACAGCCCACATGTAAATAATTATGGAGACCCAGGAACTGTGTCGTCTTCCGTGGAAGGAAGGAGCTGGCAGCCTGGAAACACCCTGTGGCAAGGGGAGAAATTAAGATTTCTTGTTAATGCAGAAGGGATGAGCATCAGTAAACCTGCCTGAGTATTTCCAGGCATTGCTGCGGGCTCAGGGTGGCCCAGGAGGTGACGGTTCCTGATGGAATGAGAAGGACCAGGCTGTGCCTTGGGGTGAGTTTGAGGGTAAATCTTGAAAATTCATCCATTTGCTTCACCAGGCTCTTGTTGCAACCCAGTGGGATTATTGCAATATCTTTTTTTGCCACATTTTTGGGATAAGAGCTGCAAGGATCCTGGTCCAGAACTTTGGAGCTTTGCCAGCATCATGCACATTCTCAGTAATGCAGACCTTCCCTTCAGAGCCCTGGTAAAATCTGCAGGGATCCTTTGCTCCCCTGCCAGGACATCCCATCCCATTCCAGCCCCTGCCTTGGGCAGGGACATCTTCCACTAGACCAGGTTGCTCCAAGCCCTGTCCAACCTTGGACATTTCCAGGGATGGGGCAGCCACAGCTTCTCTGGGCAACCTGTGCCAGGGCCGCAGCACCCTCACAGGGACGAATATCTTCCCAGTCTCCCATCCTGCCCTCTGGCAATGGGAAGGTGTTCCTCCTTGTCACTCCAGGCCCATGTCCAAAGTCCCTCTGCAGCTCTCTCGGAGCCCCTTTAGGCACAGGAAGAGGCTCCAAGGTCTCCCTGGAGCCTTAGGCATCCCCACCAACAACTTTCGCCTC
Source organism: Edolisoma coerulescens (assembly GCA_013397115.1). Lineage (NCBI taxonomy): Eukaryota > Metazoa > Chordata > Aves > Passeriformes > Campephagidae > Edolisoma > Edolisoma coerulescens. The sequence continues at coordinate 260,364 of VWZW01003475.1, forward strand.
CTGAGGTTGCCCTGGTTCCATTCCTGGAGCAGAAAGGTGTCACCATGCAGAGCCCCCCGCTGTCACCGCCTGAGGAGCCACCTGGATCCAGTAATTTGGCTTTTCCCGGGNTCCTATGGCAACCAAGAGCCGCTCCGCAGCACTTCCCTGTGTGGCAATCAGTGCTCGCCTCGTTTGTGGAATTAGCACCCGTCACCCGCACGCTGCGCGTGGCCTCAGCCTCATTCTGCTCATCACAGCCGGGAGATGGGCTGGAGCATCTGGGGGGAAGCAGCCACCCCCTGCATGCGGGGATCTGGCTGGAGCATCACCCCAAGTTCTCTGCTGCCAGGGGCTGTGGGATGACTCCATCCCTGCTGCAGGAAACGGCTGGGTCTCCCGCATTGCTCCCAAAATTGGTTATTAACGTGCAGTAAAAATGATGCTTTGAGTGTGGGGGTTTTGGGGTGTCTCCCAGCCCTGCTCCATCCTTGGCATACTGGAGAGTCCCAGGCAGCAGCACCAAGCCAGGGATGTGTCTGTGGGGTTTCGGGGACTGGTACAAGGCACCTCATCCCTCATCATCTCCCTGGGGAACAATTTTGACTTAAGTCTGGTAAACGCCAGATTTGTCCCCGAGCGAGGGCGCGGTGACCGTGGTGTGTGACTAAGGAGATTCTTGGCATCTGCTGCGGGAGCGGGATGACGGATAAAATAGATGAATGAGGAGTAAACTGGGCTTTAGGAAATCTTGGTTAATTTGCTGCAGCGGGAGCTTGCTACACTCACAGAAATTAAAGTGTGAGCGCTCCAAAGCATCTCGCAGCGACGCAGGAGGAGGAGGAGGCACCAGGGGAATACGGGATGAGTCGGAAGTGGGTACATCCATAAATCAGCTGTGGTGCTTTCAATAATTCAACAATGCTGGAAGATCCAGAGGTTCACAGAGAGGTGATGTCCATGGGAAGGTGCTCAGTCTGCCTCATCCAATGGGATCCAGCCCCCAAGAGTCCAAGGGCAGGCTGGATGGGGTTTGGAGTAACCTGGGCTGCTGGAAGGTGTCCCTGCCCAGGGCAGGGGGTGGAACTGGGTGGGCTTTAAGGTCCCTTCCATCCCAAACCAGGACCCATTCCAGGTCATTACGGTGGGCCTGAGCTGTACCAACTGTGCTTTTAGCCAAAAGAAGTGAAAATAAGCCCAATTTACTCATGTACATGTCACAAACCTGCCTCTTTAGCCAGAGCCAAGATCTGGGAAGAAAGAGTTGGCCACAGTTTGTACAGCCCATGGAATCTGCTCAGAGAAATGCAAAAGATATTTTGCAAGCCCTGTCAAGGAAATCAGAAGCAGTGGCTTGAGTCAGAATGTTATTCACAATAAACCAGGAAATAATGATGATGATAACGATAATAACAACAATAATAACATAAAATGGATCAACATTTTCTAAGCCTTTTCCAGCTCCACAAAAAAAATTTGCCCAATGACCCTGGCTCAGTGGAGGAGCTTCTCTGTTCTGGCTTTTTTGTCATCACTGGTGACATTCAGACAGAACAAACACAGCAAGAGGGGGGCTAAAAGTCAGTGGAAAATTACCAGGCTAATTTTGTTTGCTATGCCTGATTGGGAGACAAAGGAGGAAATTTCTAGGAGTACATATGGGACCGTGTTGATCCTTCGTGTGCGTTTAGAGCTGATGCTCATCTCAATTCATTCTGCAGTGCAGGACAAAGGGCCTCATCATCTGCAGCCGTGGGAGAAACCTGGATAGGGATCAAATAATGAGAATAATACCTTGCTTGTAGGTAAGCTCTTTCAAGTAATCATCTCTCGAGTGCTTTTGAAAGAACATCACCGTAATAAATTATATTATCTGCCCCTTAGAGCTGTAAACACCTAAACAGGCCGACCAGTATTGTCCCTTCCTGGGCTGTGTCCTGGCAGATGGGAGAGCTACAAGCACCAAATCCCGGTAGAGAAGAGGGTCACAGAATCATGGAATTGTTTAGGTTGGAAAAGATCTTTAAGATCATTGATTCCAACCATTATCAACCATATTTCAACCAACAAGAGAGTTTGCGAGGAAGAAACAGCCTCAGGGAGAATATTGTGCAAAACTCTTAATAACTGAGGATGATTTAACAAAAATACCCCCCTTATGCTCCCAGGTTCCTGGGAAAAAAGCTTCGAGCAGTTTCCTGAGGAAAGCTCTGCAGAAGCAGCCGTCAAACATGTTTTCCTCCCTCATTTATCTAATTAATTTACTTTCATTAAGAAAACAAACCATGTTCTCCTTTATATATCCAGTTTCTGTGAATCACAGACTGCAGCTCCGGGATTTCTGTGCTTATTCTCAGAAGTCCCTCAGCTTTTAGCTCACCCTCCCAAAACAGTGTTTTCCCTTTCCCTGCAGGTAATTTGGGGAATGAGCAAAACATCTCAACAGGGGGACCTGAGGGTGGGGATTTTCTCTCCCAGTGCTCAATAACTGCAAATTCTAGTCTAGTGGAAACACAGAAGAAGAAACCTCATCCTCTTTTTGGATCAGTTCTCCAGGATGGATATATGGATTTTTAAATGGTCCTGCAGATAAATGCAGTGATGGGGATGAGTGGGTGGTGGAGTTGGGGGCAGAAAAAGGCTAAGAAGAGTAATTTAGGGAAATTTAGGGGTTTTAATTAAGAGTGAAGTAATAGAGGTTGGGATGGGATGAAATGAAGAGAGAAGGAATCAACACTGGCAGTGAGAGGACAAGGGGAAATGGCTTCAGTCAGACAGAGGGCAGGGTTAAATGGGATACTGGGAAGAAATTCTTGGCTCTTGAGGATGATGAGGCCCTGGCCCAGGTTGCCCAGAGAAGCTGTGGCTGCCCCATCCCTGGTAGTGTCCAAGGCCAGGCTGGATGGGGTTTGGAGCAACCTGGTCCAGCCTTAATCCCAACCTGACTTCCAAGGATCTACCACTGCCCAGGACTGGGACAGAAGTAACCACATCCAAGCTGGCATCTTCCTGGGATGTGACTGAGTTGCAGTCAAGGGTTTCTGGGTTTTATGGGATTCACATCAATACACACACACAGCCCAAGCTCTTGAAGCCTTTATTACAGAAAGGACAAACAGGGACTTTCTGCTTTGCTTGGCTCCTCCAGCATGAGCAGCCCAGGCCAAGGGAAGCTGCAGGAAGCCGAGGAGGGAGCTGCTCTGTGGGAACATGACAGAGGCCACCGGCACTGCGTTGGATGGGTTCCTGTCTCTGCTGGTCACCCCACAGAAGATCACGAGTCCTTCTAGGGCTACCATGAGGGCCTCAGCAGGAAGGTGAGCGAGCTCGTGGATGGGCGTAAGGGGAGTGGATTAGGGATCCTGTTGGGGTCCAGCCGGCTGTGTCTGCACTAGATGCTCCCGAGCTGCTGGCAGAAGCAGGAATGCTGGCCAGTGCCATGGGCAGGCTCCATGCAGGGCTGAGGACCTGTTGCCTGGGGGGTTTGAAGTCCTGCCCCCGGGCACGAGGAGCAGCAGGAGGTCATGGCTCAGCCCCACAGAGCACGACAGCACACGGTGAGCCAAAGGCATGGCCACGGGTGGCCAGGAGCTGCCATGGCTCTGAGCCGTGGTGCCTGTGGGGGTGCTGGTTCCCAAGAGTTTCTCCTGGGAAATCAAGAGGTTAAAACCTAGATGGGAATTGGGTGCAAGGAGACGCTGCCTTCTGCATGTGCTGCTTGCACAGAGCAGCCTGAGAGGCCACAGAGGCACCTTAGGCACCGAGGAGCACTGACAAGCAAACCCACCGTCCAGCAGCTTCTGGGATAGACCAGCCTGGCGCTGGGATTCCCACCTCCACTGCAGGACCCTGAACATGGACATTCATCAACCTAAACTTCCGTGGGAGCAGAATTTGAGACATCATTCCCAGCAAACTCATCACTTGAGATCTTTCGAGTCCTACTTGGCTGTGAAGAGCAGCGATGACTTCATGGATGTGCCCAGCTGCATCTGCACATTTGGCTGGAGAAACTGGGATGCCCTGTCTGGCCACGGAGGTGGCTCCTCCAGCAGGCCAAGCAGGTTATGAAAGTCACTCCCATTCCAAGCCAGCCATCTGCTGTCAGCAGCCACGTCTCCCCATCTGCACCTGCAGAATGCACATCTCTGAGCCCACATTGTCCCTTCACCAGTAAGCCACAATTTGAAAGGATAAATGCGCAGCAATTTCACAGCTCCCCGTGCAAGTCGACCTCTTCCCATGGCACAAAGTGCTGCCTGTTGCTTAGGAACGATCTGTATCCTACAAAATGAAGATGTGTGCTCTCCAAAGAGTTTTTTACACAATGGGTGTTTGCCTTGCTCAGACACTGACCCACCTCCTGCATAAACCATGGGGTGAAGTCCTTGTGCTCCAAATGTAGCACTGGACACCTACTACAGCCAGCCATGATTCAGGATATAGGGGTATGTCCCAGCCATGTTTTGGGATACAGGGCTATGCAAACCAAATCCCTCAAGGTCTTCTGGCTAAGGTAACCTGGATTGCAAAGCTATCTTGTCCGAGGCCCCGGTGGGAGCATCTGCCAGGGTGGAGCAGGTGTTGAAGCGGGAAGCCTTGCAGGACATGGTTCTGGAGCTCTGCTTCTTGCGGTAGAAGTAGCTGCTGAGGTGGAACCAGAACTTGTCGTGGAGGGAGGCGTAGATGAAGGGGTTGTAGCAGGCAGAGCTCATGGCGATCAGGTGGCACGAGACCTGGATGACATTGACGTACCTCTTGTCCAGGATGGTGAACTCCTCGTCAATGTCCCGGATGAAATTGACCACCTGCAGAGGCAGCCAGCAGACAGCAAAGCAGACCACAGAAACAGTGAGCACCCGGAAGGTCTTGTGCTTGGTCCTGGTCCACTTGTCCTGGCAGCAATGGGCAGTGCCCGGCACGTTCCTCCTGCGCAGGTGGTAGGTGATGGCACAGAAGGAGACGGACACGGCCAGCAGTGGGAGCATGTAGGACAGAAGCAGCATCAGGCATGAGTACAGCAGCCGCTCCCTCTCCTCGTGCTTCCAGAACTCCTCGCAGATGATCATGTCGTGGCCGATGGCGTTGAGGTCCAAGTAGTGGGTGTGCAGCAAGGTGGGCACGGAGGCCACGATGGAGAGCAGCCAAATGCAGGCCATGAGGCCAATGCAGGCCCTGCGGCTGATGCGCCTGCGGATCGGGTACGCCACCACCACATAGCGGTCGATGGCGATAGCCGTGAGGGACAGCACCGACACGAAGACGGTGGCAGCCTGCAGCAGAGTGACAAAGTGGCACATGAACATGCCGAAGAGCCAGCCCCGCTCCTCGAAGGCATAGGACACGGTGAGGGGGACGCAGGCCAGGCACATGACGAAGTCGGCCACCGCCAGATTCCCAATCAGCAAGTTGGTGGTGCAGTGCAGCTTCTTGGTGAGGGCAATGAGGAGGATGAGGAAGAGGTTCCCGATGCACGCCACCGCCACCAGCGTGGCGTAGAGCGGGATGAAGAGCGGCTTCAGCTCCAGGAGCAGGTCCAGGCCGGTGAAGAGCGGGGCCGAGCTGTTGTGCCAGGAGTCATTGGGCAGCTGAGCCATGGGAGCCCCTGTGGCCGATGTGGCTTCTCCACAGCTCAAAGTCAAACCCAGATGAGCCTGTGAGCTCTGAAGGGTACAGAAACACATTTTGGTTGAACTTCTGGGCAGGAGAACCTGACCCCAGAGATGAGGCTTTTTGCACAGCTGTGTGCTGAGGCACTGGCTGGTTTAAATGACTTGTTTAAGAGTGAAGGTGCCCTGTGACAGACACAGAGGAACCCTGGTATGGAGCAAAGTTGGGAAGCTGGCTGTGAAATGGTTAAGCAGCCAGCACAGATCTGTGGGGAGCTGCCAGCTCGGGGCAGCAGGACCCAGAAATCAGCTCGAGAAGCCTCATGGGGAGTGACCTCGGAGCTGTGCTGATGTGAGGCAGAAAAAAGAAGACACTCCTTCATTTCTTGCTTTTTATTTTTTCCAGTTAATTCCGCCCTGACCCACCAGCCGCATGCCACCTGGCTGGGCAGGAGCATCCTTTCCATCCCCTGCACTCCTGTGTCTCTCCCTGCCAGCCCAGCCCAGCCCAGCCCGGCCCACCCCACCCCGTTGGGTTCTTTTATCCCCTTCGTTGTATCTTCACCACCCATGGAGCTTTGGCTTCTCCTGCCTTTCCCTGTGGCAGCTGTGATGGGAGAGAGGGAAGGAGGCAGTACCTGGCTCCCTGGGCACCTCCACAAACCCACTCACAGCAGCACAGGGGGATGAGATAAAATATATTCCAGCAGAAAGTGTATGGAAATTAAGAGTTCTCCTCCAGGACCCTCCTTTCAAGCCCCACACTCTCAAAATTACTGTTTGATCCCCCTTACCAGGATCTGGACAGTCTTTCCCCCCCAGTGGAGAGTCAAATCAGCATTAATTAAGAAACCCTTGTAATTAACCGAGGGATATTGTGGTTTTCTACATCCCAGCTGCACTCACAGGGCACACGCTGTGATACCACAGCTCCAGGTCCCCGTGCCCTGCCTGGGGCAGGAACACAAAATCCATCAGGAAACTTGCAGCCTAGCAGCCAAAATGCTCATTAACTTATAGAACGAAAATTCCAAAGCTCAATTAAATTCTTTAATTCTGCTTCGTGTACCCACGAGAGTCAAACCAGCCCTTCTGGGCATCGCCAGGGTCCTGCTCCCTCTCCGATAAATGCTGAACCCCGCGGCTCTGGCTGGGGTTTGGGGGGTCCAGGGTGTGGTTGCAGGACCCCCTGTCCCGGTCCCGGAGCGCTCTTATTTGCCGAGGGGTCCGGGGTGCTCAGGGCTGGGAGCCGCCCGCTGCCCGCCGATGTTCCCGTGAGGATGAGGAGGAGCGTTCCCTTCGCAGGCTGTTGTTCACCGGGAGGCTCCGGCACAGCCGTTCTCAGCCGGGTTTTTGTGGTGTTGGGGTTTTTTTGTCTTGCTTTGTCTTTCCTTTTTTTTTTTTTTTTTCCCGCTGTCTGAGCCTTTCAGTCCCGGAGGAACAGGACGTTCCCGCCCACGGCGCTCGGTGCTCCAGGTACCCGGGGGGACGCGCACATCCCACCGCCCCGCACCGGAGGTGGAGCCGCATCCCGCCCCCCGGCCCGGCGGGGAGCTCCGGGGGGCTGCGGGGAACCCCTCCCTCGCCCTCGGGGCCGGATCCAGGGACATTCCCCCGGCAGGGAAGGGGGGGAAGGCGCGGGGGGAAGAACAGCGCGGAGCTCCCAGTGTCGGCAGCGCCCGCCCCGTCGCGGGGTTCCGGCCCGGGGACGAGGGAAGAGGGAGGGAAAGTGGGGTGAGGGCAGAGTGGGGTGAGGGAAGAGTGGGGTGAGGGTGGCCCAGCCGTAGGGTGATGGGCACCCAAGCTCCGGGGGCAAGTGTAGGATGGGGTGAGGGTGGTCCAGCCGTTGGGAATTGCCTCAAATGAGAAAGGGCACCAGGGTCAGCCTTACTTAAATAAGGGAAAATTGTAAAGAATGATCATGCACTGGAATTTTGGGGGGATAAGAGGAATGGAAATTGTCAGAGCAGTCGCAGAAGTTCTGCAAAATGGAGAGTTTTGGTGCAAGACAGTGATTAATTCCTCCCAATCTGATGGAGCTGGGCTGGTTATTAAAGCTGGCTGAGCTGATCCAGAGGAGAGTGCTCACCCCTGCCAAATAATCAGCAGGAAGAAAATCATCTTTGTCTCCATATCAGCGCCTGATGAGAGCTGCTGTTAATTTTAAAGAGCAGAACAATCAGATAAGGAGAGCCAGGGGCTGGTTGGAGAGGAGAGCTGGGCTTTGGAGCTGACAGCGGGATGACAAGTCCACCCCAAGGCAGCTGCTGGCTCCATCCCGGCCCGGATGTGCCGTGGCCAGGGTGACCTGGCTGCAGCTCTGGGAGCTCCTCTCTCTGCACAGGCTTATCCTGAAAAAAAACTTCTTTCATATCATCTTTGCTGCTTCCAGAGCATTCAGGATAAATCACTCTTATCCCCAAAGCTTGTATTGCCCCACCCCAGGTCCTGGCTCAGGGGTACAAGGATGGGTTTGAAAGCTGCAGCCCACCCTGATGGTCCCTGATGGGAGAGCTGGAGGTGCTGGAGGCACCTGCTGTGGCATCCTGGTGTCCCTCCCATCCCGTACAGATGATGGACAGGAATCAGTTTGCTGTGATTTTTATTATTTTCCGTGTCACCAGGGTGGTTGTTAGAAATAACCACAGGTTTTCATAACCCAGATCCTTGAGAGCCTGTCAGTTCCAAAGGAGGGTGGAATATTTAATAGCCATAAGCTGAAGGAGGAAAGGTTTAGAGTGGATGCAGGGAAGAAATTCTTCCCTGTGAGGGTGGGGAGGCCCTGGCACAGGTTGCCCAGAGAAGCTGTGGTTGCCCCATCCCTGGCAGTGTCCAAGGCCAGGCTGGACTGGGCTTGGAGCAATCTGGGATAGTGGATGGTGTTGCTGCCCATGCAGGGGGTGGGACTGGATGAGCTTTGAGGTCCCTTCCAACCCAAACTATCCTGGAATTCTGTGATTCTCAGCATTGCCACAGGGTGCTGCCAGCTTAGGCTTCTGTGGGATCGATTCCTTTGGTCCAAGCTTGTGGAGAACCACCTTTTTTCCCGTTTGGGTGGGTGGGAGCTTTTCCTTGCTGCCCAAAGTGCTCTATCATCCCTGCCCTCCCCTTGCTCTGAGAAGGCAGCAGGTGAATTGTGTTAGATACAACTTTATTCTGCCCCATTTTGAAAGCAAACCCCTGCCAGGCCAGGGCTGTGTCACCACACGGGGTCTCCACTGGCTTCGAGGGGTACAGAAATGCTGTTTCATGCAGGGAAAAAGGTAAAATAGTGTCTTTAAAAGGTACGAAGGGGAGGGGGGCTGCTCTTTCCTTTGTGATTACTCATTTATCCTGCCTGAAAGTCATTCCCTGTATCTGCTGGCAGCTCTGTGCCTGTGCCTCACAGTCTGGACCTGATGCCTCCAGGCACCGTGGCTGCAGATCTGCCTGCGCCACTGAGGATGGGCCCTTTCTCTGTCCCTGAGCTGTCACTGATGTCTCCTTTGGGTTAAATTGTTAAAAACGGGCTGCCCAGGGCAGGGGTGGAGTCCCCATCCCTGGAGGGATTTAAAAGCTGTGTGACTGTGGCACTTGGGGACACGGGATAGTGGTGGGCTCAGCTGTGCTGGGCTTGCTATTCGATGATCCCAGAGGGTTCTTCCAGCCTCAGCAATTCTCCCTCTGTGGGAGTTATTTCCACACACAGGTGTTGCTGCAGAAGCAAACCCCCCCCGCCGCTCCCCCCAGTGAGGTTGCTGCTTTTACCAGCAAGAGTTTGGTGGAGAAGAGCTCAGCAGCCTGTTTTTCCCAAAATAAACCCCAATACTGTGAGGTAAAGTCCTTGCTACTCAAACCATGTGTGGCATCAGCAAGTGCAACATCACACTCCTATTCACAGTTTCAGTGATTTTGTAAAGAAGTTTTAAAGGGTTTTTTTATGGTGATTTAAGTACAGACCCACCCCAAGTCTATACTCTATGTTATAATTTAATTGCATATAATTATATTCATATAACCACATTTATTATATATGGGGGAGAAAATAAGCTAACTCTATGTAATGGATTAATTTAAGGAAATTATTGCTCAATCTTTGCAATGATCAGTTGGATTTTCTTTTGCCCTACATGTTTCCAGAGAGCAGGTCAGAGAAACTTGGAATGGTTATTATTTTTACAAGTGAAATGATAAGAGCTGTTCCCTCAGGTCCATTCTCCAAAGGAAATGCTTGATGATGTGGATGTGGAATTATTTCAGTACAGTTCTTCTGGGTACATTTCTTCCTCAGATATGTTTAAGAACAGAGGAAATAATATAAAGCATCCTCACAGTGCTTGCTACCCATAAGAAGAATTTTATTGACTGGGAAATCAGCTGGGGACAGAGAAATTGCTGCTTTCTCTCTCTGCACAAACCATTTCTGGGAACAGCTCAGAGTTCTGCATCTTTGTCACAGCTTTGTTACATCAGGTGAGAGAGATCTGCACAAGGACGTAGACTTAATATAATAAAGGGCAGTTAAAGGATAAATTAAAAGAGACACTAAGGATAAATGATAAAGGACATTTAATGACCAAACCAGCAGGACACGAGGCTTGCGAGATGTGCATCACTGGCACTCAGATGATTCACCCCATTTCTCAAGGTTTAAAAAACAAGGGATTGTTTTAATGTAGAATTCTGAGCATAACTTTTTTGGGAGGTGAGCCTGGGGTGGGAGTTACACCAGGAAAGCTGATGGTGGGAACAACCTTCGAGTCGTGAGGCAGCGACCGTGAGAGCAGCGCCTCTGTTTGTGTACAGAGACAGGAAACTGGGGGGCTCCAGCAAGAATTTACTCCTAAAAAAGTATTTTGAAACAGATACATAAATGAACATGGTATGAATCTGGTGTGGGTTAACTCCTAGAACCACAATTTCTCCTAAGGAGCTCTGACAGACCGTGCTGCTTCCCTCTACCGACCTCCAGTGTTGGTGCCGAGGCAGAACACACGGATCAACGAAAAATCAGCATAAAATCATTCTTGGATTAGTAAAGGGAAATAACCCTTAGCAGAGTTAAGCGGGGTGAAAAAAACAATTAAATACTAAATATATTTCAAGTCAGAGAATTCTATACAATTCTGTGATGAGAACAAGTTGTTTACAGCCTCCCTGCCTACTGCTCTTGGTTTCCCAAGACAGAATCTCATCTGATCTTCTTCTGGAGAGGCTGAAGGGATAAAGAACAGGTACAAAATGACCAACAAGAGGAAAAATACTCCCCCTCCAGTCTCTAACAGAGAGTTTAGGCAATAAAGTGGGATATTAGGGGGTGCATTACAGACAGGAATGTGAAATAGCTACAACATCAATGACACCATCAATTCAGTGACTGCAGGGAGAGTTTCCTTCAGGGTCCCAAATTCACAGAGGTGGGAAGTATCCGTCTTCTTCCTGACACAGCTTGGGGCCAAGTCAGACTGAAACAGTGAAGATCTGGAGAAAACACCAAAGTGGACTTGGCAGGAGAGGAAAAAATGCCCAACTGAGTAATGAAAAGGTAAAAGACATGAAGACAGTGATTCAGTGGTTTCTCTGCTCTATTCCAGACCATGATGTTTTCTGGTGCTTCTCAACAACTGCTTTTATTGTTGTTGTTGTTTCATGTGTCTCCTGATGGATTCCAAGCAATCCACATCCAGGCTGGAATGATGAGGTGGCTGCAGGCTGGAGAAGATCAACGTGAGGTTTTAGTTCAGCCGTGTCACAGGCGTTCCCTCTCGTCCCTACCAGTGCCAGTCGCTGTCTGCAGAGCACCAGAGCTGGAATTTGGTGTGTTGGGGGTTCTTTCTTTTAATAATTACTTTTTCAATTACTGATAATTTGCTCTGTGTCCCCCTCCCTGCTATTCCTGTGGCTGGGTACATCTTCCTGGGGGCTGGGACACGAGGCAGGCCTGGGCATGGCTGGGGGCTTTCACTGCTCCGCAGCCGGAGGCTCCTCCTCGGCCTCCGGCTTCTCCGGCTGCGATTCCGGCGGGATGAGGCACTGCACCTCCTCGGAGCTGATGGCCACTTTGTCAGGCTGCAGCCAGCGCTTGAGGTGCTCCAGCGTGCTGGGGACAGGAAGGGACACCGTGAGACCACAGAGTGACAGAGCGACACAGGGACACACAAGAGAAGCAACAGAAGTCTCCACAGGCATCTCCTGCCCCTCCGCAGGTATTCCCGTTCCCACAGGTCAGGTCTGGCGTGGGATGGATCCTTGTGCCAGAGGGACAAGCAGAATCTGTCATTCTACAAAGCCATTCCCTGCAGGTGGGCCCTTTAAACTGTGGTTAGGACACGTTTTATGCTCTGATTTCTCTCAGTGGAAAGGACCTGCACAGGATCCCTTTCAGCCTTTACACACCTGAAGTTCTCCTCTGTCTGTGTAGCCAAAGACTCCAACTCAATCAGAGAGAGGGCAGGGTTAGATGAGATATTGGGAAGAAATCCTTCCCTGTGAGGGTGCTGAGGTCCTGGCATAGGTTGCCCAGAGAAGCTGTAGCTGCCCCATCCCTGGAAATGTTCAAGGCCAGGCTGGATGGGGCTTGGAGCAACCTGGGCTAGTGGAAGGTGTCCCTACCCAGGGCAGGTGGGTGGGACTGGATGGGCCTTAAGGTCCCTTCCAACCCAATCCAGTCCATGATTCCATGAATTTCCAGCTTTCTGGGCTGAAAGTAAAAAACTCTTGTTCAAACAAACCAAACCTCCAACTGCCTCTTTGTGATGAAGATCAGGAAATATGGGGGAAGAAGGGAAGGGAACAAAACCAAAGCAGGAAGAACATCTCAAAATGTGTGAGCATTAATAGCACTGGAAGGTTAAGAACCTATATAACCCTAACAGTCTAACATCATCATTCAGTGCACTTAAAAGTTAAGGCTTGTTTAAGTACATTGGTGGCTGAGACTCAAAACTTCAGCACCATTCAGGAGTGACCTCTAACGTCATAGTCAAGTTCTAGGGACTGAAATTCCTTCATGGATAACATCCTCACCCTTTAAAAACAGTAGAAAGAGCACACAAAAGCTTGGTTTTAAATATAAATCGCATTGAAGTTAACTGGGGACCAAAAAAGCCATCTGAAACCTCCTTATAAACAGGGATTACTTTTCATAGTTCTGGCTTAAGTAGATTTTCTTCAAGGGAGAGAAATAATCTTCTTGTCAGCCAGAAGCAATCATGGAAAATGTCAGCTGAGAAATGAGGAATTTGGAGAGCGTTCCATGTGACTGGGAATGGGAGATTGCTTAGGAAAAGGGCTCCAATCTTACTTCTGACATCATCTGTGAGAGGGCAATGGGGGAGAGAGCAGAAACACTGTAAGAGAGGCAGGGAAGGGAAATCTCGTCCCAGGACTGGCACCAACCCCAACTCCCCATCCGAGACACACTGGACATTCCCTCCTCTGTTCCATTCCTTCCCTACCCCACGTGTGAGGAGGGAAATCATTGAGTAGGTCCCAGCTGCTTCCATGCAGTCTGAGGGGTGCAAAGATCAGAAAGGAGCATGGAAGCTCTAACCCTACGTGCTCTGTGCTCCCTCTAGCATAACCCCAATGGGCATTCCCAAAATGCTGCAGGAATCCCATGGCAGCCTCTCCAAGCTGCAAGGAGATAGTATTTCTGTGTAATGTCCTGACAAAACCTTTTTCTAGTTTTTAAGAGGTAAGTGGTGACCCCTTCCCACTGACTTGCTCGTTACCTCTCGTCAGCATCGTGGCCCTCAACGTAACATTCAGCCTCAAATTTCTCCTGCAGGAACCTGTCCCAGCATTCCTTCTTGGCCTGGGACAGCGTGCGCAGCATGTCCTTGGAGGTCACCTCCTGGGACAGGCCTTTGATCCTCATCAGTCTTCTCTCTGTGAGGAGAACAGGGGGTTTTGTTATCTTGGTTATGGGCTTTTTCTGGACTGAGAGAAGAGAAGGATCTGGACTTCTGTATCAAAAAGTAAGTTAAATTCATTTTTCAAGACTAAATTCTATTTTAAAAGTAATTTTCCCCCTGTATTTCAAGCCTGCGTGGCTCTCTTTCTTATATACACACAAGATGATATTTTTTCAGGTGATGCTTCTGAAGGAAATAAGGTTTGTGCAATCAGCCAACTCTGCCCATTTGGGGTTTTAATAACTTTCACACTAACTGCTCAGTTTCCATGAAATCACACAGGAGGGCACAGATCTTGCAGGGACTGAGTTCCCACAATTTCCATGTAAATTGGAATATAAATTACTCTCATTGCACTACTTGGTGCGCTGTGAAACAGCAATGAAGGCAAGATGAAAGTTCTGGTAGAAATAAAAGCTTTAAAAGCCACTTCTGCCACCTGTTCTGTTGCTGTGTGCAGCCTCCCACTTATAGTGGAGGGTGAAAACGAATTTTTTCAGCTTTTACTTGATAAAAAGTTCCTTTCTGTGGCAGAGCTGAAGAAGCTCTGACCGAGCTTCACATTTCCACTGCTGCACTTGAAGAACATGAGTCAGATTCTGTGTTTAAATAGTGGGGAGACTTTTTGACCACAGCACTGACACCACATAAACGGAGCTATCACCAGGCACCTCAGCAGCGGGAGACACTCACCCAGGGATGCCAAGTACACCTCTGAGTCGTTCAGGGGTGCCCAGGGCTTCAGGGTGGGTTGGGAAGAGCCACCCGATCCGCTGCCCTCGGCGTAGGAGTCCATGAAGGAGTCCGTGAAAGCATCGCCGGCGTCCTTGTGCTCGGGATGTGGCAGACAGGAGCAGATCTCAGCCCAGAGGTCCTCGCTGGACCTGGTCACCACCGAGTCCACGCTCTCGATCATCCTCATCGTGGGATCCTGGGATGGGGGGAATAAACGATGAACACCGAGCAGATCCGCCCGCCCAGGCCTCCGCCAGCTCCCTCCCTCCGCCCAAGTCACGCCAGCGGACATTCCAGGGAATTCTCATCCCACCAGGACGCCCGGCCGCCCTCCAGGGCGCGATGTCCCCGCGGCTGCCCGTGAGGCGGAGGGGCCGCCCCGCTCCCGCACCCACCGCCCCGCGCTCCGGGCACCCGCGGCAGCTCCGCCCGCGCCTCTCGGCCCCGGGCCTGGCCAATCACCGCCGTCAGCGGCCCCGGCTCCGACCAGTCACCGCGCGCCGCCGGCGGAGCGAGCGCGTCCATTGGTCCGCAGGTGAGGGGCGCTGACGCCGCCGCGCCGCCATGTTGGCCCAGGGCGGAAGTTGTCCCGGGCGGCGCAGGCGGGTGCGGTGTGCCAGCTGAGCCTCTGTCACATCTCCTGTGGTTTAGGAGGGCGGGATGTGTTTCAGCGGGACACGGGGGGCTCTGGCGTGGCTCTGAACGCCCTCTCTCCGCAGGCCGCTGCCGTGTCCGTGGGATGAGCCAGCTGCCGCCCGGCGCCGTGCTGGCACTCATGGGGCTGCTCTTCGCCAGGACCATGGCCTGGACATCCAGCGGGAAAACGCACTCGGAGCTGGTCAACAACCTCTACAGTGAGTCCCGGCAGCATCCGTTGGAATGTCAGTGTACGGATAATTAATGTCTGTGTGTGGATATTTAGTGTCACACCGTGTGACACTGCTCACTCTGAAGGGCTGGGGTTAATATTCCTGAATTTCGGCATTTGCCCCAGCCTGAACTCGTTCTATTTATAGTTGGAAACAAGGTGTTATGCCAGAAGGGGCAGGAAAGCCTCTCCACACCTTCGTTCCCTGCCTCTGGAAGTGTGTGACGCCTTTTAAAGTGCTGCAGCTCGGTGTTCCGAGCCCGGGGGTGCAGCCGAGTGTCCCGGACATCCATGCTGTGCCTCCAGCACTGCCCGGGGGCTGGAATGGACCCCGGTGCTCCCGCTCCGCTCAGGACAGCGGGCTGGAACACACATAGAAATAGCTGTAAACTGTTTCCCGCAGAAAGGTGTGAAGGGATGTTGGATGTCTCTGTAGTCATGGCCCTTGAGTGCACTGCTGAAAACTGAACCGGAGTCTCCGCTTCCCGGCGTGAAACGTGACTCCATTTCATTCCTGTTACACCTGGCAGTGTCAGAAGTGTTGTGGATGCAGGTGGCCACCCCCTGGAGATGGGCTGGTGGCTGGGCCCCTAGCGGGAATGGGAAAGGATGTCCTTCCATTAGCGCTGTGTTTGCCGTCTCTCTCAGATCCCTCATTAATTCCCCCACATCCACGAACTCCCTGAAGTGTCCTTCTCCTTTCAAATCTCTTCTTGCTGGAGTGCTGGGGATTTCAGTCCTGCCTGTCTCTCTTTTCCTTCTTTCCCAGAAAAAGGGATCATTAAGTCTCAGCGAGTCTTCGATGTGCTGTTGGCTACGGACAGAGGCCACTACATCAAGTATTTCCCATACATGGATTCTCCTCAATCCATTGGTGAGTCACTTCTGGCAAAGCATCTGCTGTCAGCAGGGCACAAGGTGCCTTGGCAGGTGCTCCATGGTCTGGTTGTGGAATCCCTATCCGTGGAGGTGTCCAAGCCCAGGCTGGATGGGGCTTGGAGCAACCTGGTTTAAGGGAAGGTGTCCCTGCCCATGGCAGGGGCTGGGACAGGGTGAGCTTTAAGGTCCCTTCCAACCCAAGTCATCCTGGGATTCTGTGAAAGGAGACGAGTGTTCTCCTATTTTTAGGGGAAGGTGGGGGAGAATTAAGAACTGTTCTCATTGGGAATTTTATTCCTTATGAAATAACCGTTTCCTTATGTCACCCGTTTCCTTTTAGGTTACAAGGCTACGATCAGCGCCCCACACATGGTAAGGTGAAAACTCCTCACTTTCAATAGAAATGGAAGAAATTGCTTATTTCTCTTTTTACATTTCATTTTTCTTCAAGTAGAAAAATGAAACATCCCATGGATATGATCATCCTGCCGGTTTCATTAGGGATTTTTCTTTTTAAGAGGAGTTTCCCCTATACTCTTTCAGTTGCTTTAAAAGTGTGCTTAGATGGGAATTCCATGTTCTCCCGTTTTTTGCATGAGACCTTTTTTCCTTCTGTTTCATATCTAATTCCTGAGCCTCTGCCTAAATGATGTTCTGCAAAAGATCTTCCAGGTCTGACACTTGAGTTTTGCTCTGGAAGTGTCAGGCATGAGGCCAGGTGTGCTGTGATGAAATCAGAGAACAAGGAAAAGTGTTGGGAGAGGAGATTAACCCGGGATGTTTCCCACCTCCTTGTCCTGTGTGTCCCTGCAGCACGCCCACACGCTGGAGCTGCTCAAGGATCAGCTGGTGGAAGGTGCCAAGGCGCTGGATGTGGGATCTGGGAGCGGATACCTCACCGCGTGCTTCGCCAGGATGGTGAGCTGACAGCACTCTACTCCCTTAATTAGCAAAGCACATCCCTTCATTAGCTGATATAACTGGGACTACTCAGCCTTAAAACCAAGGAAGGGGCACAGTGCTTGCACCTTCTCTTCAGAATCTCTGGAGTTTCTTCCTGGAAATTCCCCAATTCCCACTGAAACCTGCCCTGTCAAACATGTCTCTTCCATACGGGAGGCATCAGATGTTTGACTGCTGTTCTTTCCAGATTGGCCCGACGGGAAAAGCTGTGGGTGTGGAGCACATCAAGGAGCTGGTGCACGAATCCATCCGGAACGTCCAAGAGGATGATCCGACCCTTCTCAGCTCCGGCCGTGTGAAGCTTGTGGGTGAGCTCCCTGCAGTCCCGGGGTTTTTCCCTTGGCTCTGCTCCTCAAAGTCCTTCCAGTTTGTGTTGGTGCTTCGAGTTGTTACGACAACCAAAGTCTTTCCCGCGTGTTTTCCCTCTGTAGTTGGAGACGGCAGGCAGGGATACCCCGAGGAGGCTCCTTACGACGCGATCCACGTGGGAGCGGCCGCAGCCACCGTCCCCAAGGAGGTAGGAGTGGCCGTGCTGGGTGTCCCTAGAGAAAACGAGGGAACCACTGGAAGCTTATTTTCTGTCATGACCTTCACAGCGCGGCTTACTCCTGTTGTCTGTGTGGGGTTTTTTGCCTCTGCTGAGCGGGGTTTCTCCGTGCTGCAGCTGCTGAAGGAGCTGAAGCCGGGCGGGCGGCTGATCGTGCCCGTGGGGCCCGAGGGAGCGAACCAGGTGCTGATGCAGTACGACAAGACCAGCGACGGGCACATCGTCGAGACCCAGCTCATGGGCGTCATCTACGTCCCTCTCACAGACAAGGAAAAGCAGTGGCCTCGGTAAAATCTGCTCTTCCCTGAGGAACACTGCTTCCTCTCCCTCTGAGCTTGCTCTCCTTGGCTTTGCTGACCGAGTCCTGGATCCCTGGCAGATGCTGTTGGTGGAAAAAAGAGGAGAGAACAGCTTGGCAAAGCAGGGAGTGTTTTTTGTTGGATAGGGCTTGCCGACTTTCATTTCCTCTTTTTCTGGAGCCTATGTGTGTTTTTAAATTCCACATGATGCTGGCACAGAACTGAGGGAGTAGTAACTGTTGGTTTTCCTTTGCCTCAGGGATGACCTCTGACACATGGATGGATATCTCTAAAGGCACCTCTGAAAGCTCATGAGTGGGACTTAGGCCTGTAGATTGTCAGTACGGTTTTGCTTTTTAATGGAAATTTCATCAATGGATAAAGGGAAGTTCTGCTTCAGAGGAGCTCGTTCCGAAGGGATGGAGAACAGGGGCAGGACCAGGGGAGTCTCCTGGAGGCCGTGGCAGCTTCCAGGGAGCGGATCCAGACAACTCCAGCTATCCTCTCTGATAAACTCTAGATAACATCAGTTCACAGAGAATTCTGAAAGCAGACAGGAATACTTAAAGCTTCACTAAAACCACTTTAATATCGATTACTCTGCCTAATGCTTGGCGAAAATAAGTCACAATTAGTGTCTCAGAGCAGCAATGTACCCTGATTTGCCAATGTTTTTAAATATGGGAGCGTGTTCTCTTCCTGCCTGCAGCGACTAATTTAATGATGGGCAGCAACACTGGATTTTGAGGTTATGAAAAATGTTTGTTTCTTGGAGGTTTTTTTTCCTGTTTGAAAAATGCGCATTTCTGGACTTTTCCCTCGTTGGAGTTATGAAAAGTGCTCATTTCTTGTTTTTTCTGGTTGGCGTTACAAAAAATGCTCATGTTTTGGCTTTTCCCTGACGTGTCCCTCCCGCAGGCGGTGACTGAGGAGGCTCACGAGGGGCAGGCGGGCTGCGGTGAGGCTCGAGGGTCATTAGTGGAGCAGTTCTGAGGGGAGAACTGCTCGGAGATAAATAAATAAAGGCGTTCTCGCTCCTCCATCGCCTCCCTCTCCTCCCGCGCCCTCACGACACGGTGGGTGGGGGGGGAGGTGGGAACGGGGGAGGGACGCCGGGGGCGTGGCCTGGCGGTGCCGGGCTCGCTGATTGGCCGCGCCGCCCGGCGCAGCGCGNACATGGCCGAGCCGGGAGCCAGCCCCAGCCGAGCCCGGGAGGAGGAGCCGGGCCCCGTCGGCAAGGAGGAGGAGGGGGCGCCGGCCC
>VWZW01003475.1:286160-309496 GCA_013397115.1 Edolisoma coerulescens
CCGGGAGCGGCCTCGGGATGGGCTGGATGGAAGGAGGGCTGAGGCGGCGCCACCTGCGGTGGGCGCGAAGAGTGTGGGGGACCCCCCGATAAGGGCGGCGCGGATCGATCCGAGGTAATTAACGTCTGGAGAATGTGTTAATGTGGTGTAATTAATGATAGAGGTGATTAATGCGGGGTTGGTGATTGATAAGTGATTGGCGCCTGGGCTGTGTGGGCGGCAAAGCGAGGGCGCGGGGACGAAAAGAGGCGGAAAAAGAGACCATATCGGCTCATCCTAATGGGGAGAAGGCTGAGGAGGGGCGGGATGGGCGGCAGGGATGGACTGAAGGGTTGTGGGGTGATTCTCGTGTTCGCAGAGTCAAACGGGGCGATAAAAAGGCGGGGGTCTTCATCAGCACAGCGACTCAGCTCGCCGCTCGTCCCTCAAGGATTGTAGAGGAATTTCAAGCAGGATTAGAGAACAATTGAGGAAGGTGGTTGGGAAGTGAATTTCGGATTAATATCCCCAGTGGCAGAGTGATCAAGGCTTTTATATCTTATCTCCCCCAGCGATCTTCCCTGTCTCTCCCTTCTTTGTGTGTTCAGTCTGACTGAGAGTGGGTTTAGATGGGATATTGGGAAGAAATTGTTCCCTCTGTTTGGAAAATTAATTCACGACGCCAGAGGTTTGTGTCCGAAAAAGGAGACAGAGGGGTCCTGCAGCTTTATTCATGCATAAAGGGAGAAGCCATGGGGCATTTTCCATGGGGTCTCTCAAATAGCTGCAGGACACAGCCGCCTTTTTATTCTAATTTCTCTCTCCCCATTGTCTGAGGTACTTGAGAGGTACAGACTTCCCGAATCTCCTAATAGAGACCCTCTTCTAATGTGCACGGCCCTGTCCCCTCTTTTTCTTTGTATCTTAGTTCTTTTTCTCTAAGTCCAGGGATTTAGCAGGGCCTTGGATAAGCAACAGTTTGTGTCAGTAACATTCTCCTGTTGTTTAACTCACCTGTCAGTCCCTGGCTTAGGCAGACTCGCAGTTTGTAAAAACACATTCCTCTTATTCCTTTCAGGAGGGTTTTAAGAAAATTGAGCCAGGCTCTTCTGGTTGTATCTAGAGAAGGAACAAGAAGCAACAGGCACAAGCCGAAATTCAGTTTAGAGCAAGAGGGGAAATGTCTTGTATGTGTCAGAGCAAACGTTGTCTTGGATAAGGTTTGATCTCATTTATCTCCCAGCATTTACCACAATCTTAACTTTAAATAAAAGGTCAGTTAACCTGTAATACTTAAACTGTTAGCACAGCTGTTTTCTAATATACAATAGGAAATATATGTGTAATGTGAATATAAC
Organism: Edolisoma coerulescens; assembly: GCA_013397115.1. Taxonomy (NCBI): domain Eukaryota; kingdom Metazoa; phylum Chordata; class Aves; order Passeriformes; family Campephagidae; genus Edolisoma; species Edolisoma coerulescens. Next base: position 287,498 of record VWZW01003475.1, read on the forward strand.
AGGAGAACATGAGCTTGAGAGGCCTGTTGTACTTAAGAGCATTTCTGTGACTAGAGAAGGATGGAGAGCAAAAAACACAGCATCAAAAGCTAATAGCCAGTTGTGGGTTTAGGCAGTTTTCCTACTGAGGTTCATTAATGGTTTTGAATTTTGGTGCTGTATTTTATAGGAAAAGCTCATCCTTCAGCAATGGACAAGATTTACACAGACCCTAACATGGAAAAGTGAGTTGGAACCCTCTGAAAATTTTACTATGGTATAAATATTGCCCTTTAGAGGTAAAACTTTTCTTAATGCACTTCAACATCCCTTGAATGAAGGGTGTTTTCCATTGTGAAGAAGACCAGGGAGTTTCTTTGGTGCTTGGTGAGGGGATTTCATAGTGATGGATTGTCAGGAGATGAACTGACCATGGGATTGGGGGGGCAGTCTGCTGAGTTTTCCAAAGCTTATTCTGGGAACCAGTGCTGAAATGATCAATGTGTTCCAAGTACCTTGTTTATTTAATTTCACACTTGTAAAAATAGCAGAGAAATCAATTTATTAACCTCAAAACCATGGCAGGACTGTTCAGGAAACACACCTTGGTGCAATTTTGTGCCCTCATACTGATGCCTGGAAATAGAACACAAACTTTTCCAGACAATATAATGATCATATAAAAGCAAACCTTTACTTGAAAGCCTTCAGGTGCACAATCTGGTGAAAAACAATGCCCCAAATTAGATCCTTACAATTGATAAGATTGGGCAATGAGAATATCTGGCCAATATTGTCCAATTAGGGGAGCAGTTGGTTAGGTAATCTCCCCACTGGGTCCTGCCCTCCTACCTTACCTTTATTATGCCTGTGATTACATGGTGCAAAATAAAATGTCCTTGGAGAAATAACAGGCAAGACTAGAAAAAATTCTAGGAATGTATCAATAAGCACCTGTTCACTGTGGGAAAGAAAGGTGGGAAAGTACTAGAAGTTAACACCAAGGCATTTAACAGTCTACAAAGATACAAATACATGAAGATTACATAAAAGCTAAAAACTTAAGGCATCAATACCTGTTTCCCTTTTTCCCCTGCAGTGATAATACAGAGCACATCAGAGGGAAGCGACTGTCCTCCGTGAGTAACTTACAGCATTCCTCAAAATAAAACTGTGTGAGGGGGGAAAAGAGCCAAGGGAAGCTCAAAGAGGAACTTGCTTTCTTTGGGGAATTGAAGAAAAGCATCCCAAAAGAGCCTGTTAGACCGAGAGGATTGACTGGGGCACTGCTGGCTCTTAGAAACTCTCTCCAGCCAAGAAAGCAGCTCTTGGGGCTGCAGCTGATCTCTCAGCTAATGTATTTTCTTTCAGATTTTAAAGGCTCCGCGAAATCCTCTGGATGATCTGGGAAATGGGAATGAAATGACCCAGGTAGGTTCTATCAAGCCCTTTCCTACCAATGCTCCCCAGTGTTTTGCTGATTAAACTGTGTCACTGGGGTAAGGCAGGTGGTTTTAGTGCAGCATTTTTGATGATAATATTGATGCACCACTTTTGTTTGGTTTTGTGTTTCTTGGAGAGCTGTGCCTGTCATGGGTAACAACCTGTCGTGTTCTTTATTGGCAGGACATCCACGTGGAGAGACGCAGGAGGAGCTCGCGCAGGGTCAGCTTCGCCAACACCATCAAGTGAGGGAGCTGGAGGGTGCACACCCACGTCCCTTCCTCAGCCATAGAATGCAGGCAATAATCCCTCCCCCTAAACCTGTCCTCACCGAGTGGTCACAAACAACTGCAAACAGCAGGAAGATTGTTATATTGAGTTGGGTTGAACCCCGAGAGCCATTATTCATTTTCTCTTCCCAGCTGGAAAAGACCCAGTTCAGTAAAATTAATATAGTTGGGAATTTTTGTTTTCCATTCCATTTCCATTCATACATCTAAAGTGTCATAAAGGCATCTTCTCCCTGAAAAATGCAGCTGGGTTCAGAACACTTCTGGCTTTTGATACCTCTCCATTCAGAACATGTAGAAAAGATTGAAATTAGTGCTGATTTTTTTTTAAATTTGCTTTTAGAGATGGTTTTATGTTTTCAAAAACTGGTGGTTTTGTTCTTAGCTGCAGAGTCTTCCAGCGAGATCTTAAGAACAGCACATCAGAGACAGAAAATACAGGTAAAAATCCTTTTCCTGACATGATTCCCAAACTACTCGCAACAAGATTTTAGCTTGAATTTAAGAAATCAGAACTTTTCCATTTGGGGAAGGAACAACATGGTCAGCTCTTTATCCTGGGCTGGCTGAAAACCCCTTAGTCACAGAGTTTTTGCCACAAGAAGATACATCAAGAGTGAGAACTTCAGAACATTCTTTTCTGTGCAGCTCACTCTTGTCTCAATGTTTTATTGAATCAGAATCTTGTGGGTTGGGTAAAACCTTTAAGATAATCAAGTACAAACTTGATCATGCTTCTCACACTGTAATTTTGTAATTTTCTTACTTTTAGGCTATTCAGCAGATGAGAAGGATGATACCTTCACTAATCAGTAAGTATCATGTCTGATAGATATTTGTTATTATTCAATGTTTATTGCCAAACTTTTTCCTCAGAAAAAAATAAAGCATTAGTCTGGTCTCGAAGTTCTTGTATATAAAACACAATGATGGGATCTGTAAAATTAAAATGACTTGGTGGTAAAGTAACAGATAAGACTCTTTGTATCTGAGAAGGGGAATTGCACAGAACCATCGATTCTATGAAAAATAAAGAATTAATCTTTTCTTGTCATTGAAGAATTAAAATGCTGCTGTATGTTGAACAGTGGTTTGTGGCGTAATAGATAATTTCATGGGAAAAATGAGATTGTGACTCAAATTAGAATATATTGGAGACAAATAAGCAGTGTCTGGTGTCTGCTGCCCAGACCCACATGAGCTCTGCCAGGGAGTTCTGCACAACACAATTCTCTGCCTCTTCAGTTTATTGATCAAGGCTTCTCTTTGAAACCCTTTAACAAACTGTTTCTCAAACCCACCTTTTGTAGGAATGAAGACCCTGGGGCTGTTCCATGTGAGATCACTGGTGAGTTTGGAAACAGATTTAATAACAAAATTACTCTGTTTATTTAAAGCTATTGATTTTGTTTGAGGAATTTTAACATGCCTAGAGCAGTCTCCCTGCCTTTGGAGAGTTTTCTCTGGATGGGCTTTGTCCCATGAAGTTGTTTACAAGGATCCTGTTATGGAAGTCTGGGTGGCTCTTCGAGGTGCTGAAGGGAGTAATGAAAATATTTTTCAGAATATATTTGGGTTTAATTGTATTTATTTATTCAGTGCATTGATCTTCAGCTCAGTGGATAAAATAATAAGCAAATAGCACAAAAACTGGAGTATTCCCTTTCTTTCCACAGGGATGAACACTTTGCTTCACGCCCCCATCCAGGCCTTGGGGCAGCAGACTGAGGTATGTGAAGGCTTTTCGTTTTTTGGTGCTGAAAATACCAGTGTCCAAAATAGATCGCAAGAATTTGTGTAGTGAAGATTAAAAATGTTAAATGCCTAAAAAATAAGCCTTTGTATTCACATAAAACTCTTTTGAAAGTGAATATTATATGTTTCGAAGTGTTTCCTAATCTGACAGGCATTAGACTGCAACATAAATAACTCTTGCTTCTGAAATTCCTCTGTAACTTCTCAGTAATGAACAAGTTCCTCCATTCTTGTCTTCTTTGCAAGCCCTCATGAGCCTCACTTACTTTCTTTACTAATATCATATAAGTTTTTAAGGCAAGTATAATAATCACAATTATTAATATGATCACAATTATACTTTGCAAATGTGAGGCCAACTAACCAGTCAGAGAAAATCCAAATTCTTTAAATATTTTATTGAACTAGTTACTTCCTAATTCTGCCTTTAATTCTGTGCTAAATGCAGCAACCAATTTTTATCTTATCTGATCACCTAATTTAGCAGTCACGTTTGGAATGTGCACACAACAAGTGTTGCTGTTTAAATTCAAATAACCACATAATCCATGTTTATGTAACAGCAGTAGGTCTAAAGCTAATCTGTTTTGTGAGGTCCCATGTTACAGAAGTTACATTCTATAATTTGCCAAAATCTTGCAGTAACTTTAAGACTACATTTTCCTTCCCAGAAATTAAGAATATCGTTTCTATTATTACTATAAGCATGTAATTATTTATCATTTTCATCTAGATCTAATAAATAGTATTTCCCTAGAAAATCATATCCTATCCTAAAACAAGAGGATTTGCATTTATAAATGAAAGCTCCGTGGTGTGAGTCAGTCTTCTCTATGCTGTGTTTCATGTGTGGTTGCTGGTTTTACCCACGGGTGATGAACTCAGGGCTCGATCCCTTCCACTTTGAGTGCAGTGTAGGTCACCAGAGGGACTTGATGTGGTCCCTTCCACTTCTCCTGCATTGGTCCAAAACTCCAGGTTCTGATGCACATCTTTTTTCCTGGTTGGGAAGGATGTACAGGCGAGTCTAGTCCCAATGATTTGTTGGTAACAATGTACCTTTTAAAACTTAAAAGAGTTAATTTTAACCCTTAATAGGATATTGGTTTTGCTTTACCAGCCTGGCTTCAGGTTTGAGAGTAATCCTCACTGGTTTGGCAACCTCTGATCATCCAAGCATCTCAGTTGCCCATACCAACAGGGTTACAGCATTCTCTGCCTCCTCTGGGATTTCTTCCAACTATCCTGATTCCTGTAGCATAAAAATCTTTGCTTTGATGGCTTTTGATTCTGGTGTTTGAATTTGTATTTCCCCATCCTAGAAAGTTATTTGAACATCCAGTTTTCCCAATTAATCTCTCCCCAGCGAGGGGATTGAACATTCAGGCATATACAAATTGGTGTTTTCCCCACTGTTTTATTAATTTAAATAGTAACAGTTGTAAAAAAGGCCCGTTCTCTTTCCTCCCTGTGGCACCCACAATGCTTACAGATTCCAAGCTAAGTTTTCCTCTGCACATATTCGGTACTGAATAAGTTGTTCCTGTATCAATCAAAAAATTTACCTTTTCATTCCCAGCAGTAATGTAACCAGGGCTCAGGTGAGGATGATTCCCCTGGTTCCTTTGGGGGGTGTTTCATTTTCACTTGAGGTCTTGAGCCTGATGACTTGAAGAGCCTGGTTTAGGTTCTTTGTTCAATTTCCCCTGACTCAGGGACATACCTTTTTCCAATGTCCTCTTTCTTTACAAGTTGCCAAATACACTTCAGCTACCAACTATCACAGCACAGACTGCTAAATCCATTTCAGCCACTAAATATCACAATACAAATTGCCAGATATACTTCAGCCACTAATTAATGCAAATTACTAAAGTACTTCTTTAGTCACTAATTATTATAGTAATTAACCAATTGTTTCTGAGTGAGGGGGATCCTGAATCCTAATTATGGTTTCAAATACTTTAGTAACTCTGTCTGGATCTTCCTTATAAACTCCTGCCACCTTTCTCCATGACATTAAATCCACTATTAAAAACAGGGTTACTGGACCATAATTCCCAACCACCTGCTGGATGGGAGCCATCAGAACTTCCCTGGCATCTCCCCCAACATCTCCTTGCTGCCTTTTAGGGCATCCTGCAATTGGACCAAAATCCTCCAATCCCCTAAAACGTTCTTTCTGTTCCAGTCCACTTTCCCAAGACTTACTTGAGTGTCTAACTGTGCTCCCCAGTGAACATCGTTCACCCCCCTTATTCTTTGCCACAGAGCAACCATCAGCTCTAAATCATCCTCCTTCTCTCCTGCGCTTTAAGCACCTCTGTCCTATGCTGTGCACAAAACAACACTTTTTGCGACCCTTTGCCTTTCTTTCCTTTTCAAGTGTATAAGGAGCTTCCTCCCACTTATTTTCCCCTCTACGAAACAACATTAACTGCAATGTGATATTATACTGTAAGGTTCCATCCTTAGGCCACTTCTCTTGATCTTCCAGCGTGTAAAGTGGCCACCACTGATTACAAACTTTTGTAAGTTTTTCTTGTGTGAGAGGATCACCCCCAATTTGTTTCCAGTGTTTCAGGATGCATCCCAGTGGTGACACCTGTGATACCCCTTTCGAGGTTTCGTTTCCCATTATAACCAATTACCATTTAGGAGCTTCTTAGAAGGGGCTCTAAGCCTTCCCTTTTGAAGGGACTCTAAGCCTTCCCTTTGGAGGGACTCTAAGCCTTCCCTTTTCCCTCCTTAGGTACCTTTAAACTGAACCCTGTGTAGCTTTTGCTGTGCCTTACAGGCAGGTTAACAGTTAACATCTTTCAAGTTAGGTAAAGAACCTGCCTTTATCTTACCAGGGGTCTTGTTCCAATTTCCTTCGGGCTGGGGATCAAAGGTTCTCCCTGAGAATCCCTCGATGCCAGCTAGAGGTCCTGGGATCCCTCGTATCCGTTGAAACTCAGGAGTGTGTTCCACCTGGGTTGCCACAACTGCTACCAAAATTCAGTAAAATAAAAAACCTCTTTAACACCAGCACAGCATTAAGCAGCAGCATTCCTTTTTGGGCCAGATGCATGGGGGGATTGCTCTTCCCAAGCCTTGCATGCTGAGTACAGAGAAGTTCCTGTTTATGTACTGTATTTTGCATGCATATTCATTGATTGTCCCAGACTAAACATACATATGATAATCATTTCCCTAAAATCATTAAGATACTTCCCCTCCCCTTTATGCATTCTTCTGTCCTTGGGTCTCTCTGGTGGTCCCTGGTGGTCAGGGACCCCAGTGTTCCAGTCAGCCTGGCTGAGTTGGCAGGACACTGGGGCAGGGAAACTTCCAGTTCTCCTTCTTGCACCATGGGTGTTGAGCAGTTCCACAGGGCAGTAGTTTTTGGAGAACAAGCATTGTGATAACTCAGGTGTAGACAATTTATCATCTGGTAACAAATATATTCATTATACTTCATAAAATATAGTATATCTCATTACAATTTCCCCCCACAGCTGTAAAACTGTAAATGCTTTCTATTAAAGAGACTAAAAACTCCCTTATTAGTGGTGAAAAAGTCTTTTGAAACATCCAGCATGGTGCTGCTGCTTTGGAGCAGGTGGACAATTAACTGGTGGAAATAAAAGGTGGAACTCATGTTGTAGAGAAATAGAAAATACTGATCCCTAAGCCTCAGTAATTGGTCTGTGCTTGCTAAGATGTGGCTAGATGTAAAGTGTAAGATGAGACACATTGTTTCATTAAAAGCCATTTAAATATGATATATTTGAATAATGCAGTCATTGTCCTTTCCTTAAATATGTTACTGCTTATCAGGGAGGCCTGAAATCAACAGATTGGGTTTTTTTTAAAAAAAAGATTTATGAAGCTAAAACCTTAGGACTTTACATTAGTCAACATTAGTTGACTTCTGTTTTAAATAGAAGAAACCACTGATCATTTGTTTTAAGTGTCAGTCACTGAATTCTCCTTGTTTTTGTTTTTGTTTTTCAGTGGATCGACATGGACCACACCACTCCAAGGATGGACAGGCAAGACACCACCCTCCTCTTCTCGGAGGAGAACGAGATGGAGATGACAGCCAGTCACACAGCCATGATCTCACGGGACCTCAGAGCCCACCAGCCTGACAGAACCGAGAAAATAGACTTCACCTCCTTCCTGGCTAAGTTAAACTCCAGCCAGGGGAAGGCAGAAAGCAGCAAGGAATTGAGTTTGCTCTCTGATCCCACAAACCATCCAGGCCTGTCTTTGGAACTGAGGGAAGAGGCCACTACTGTGAAGAAAATAGATTTCAATGAATTTCTGCTGAGACTGAAGTCAAACAATGCTGCTGAGACACCTGACAAGGAGAATGTTTGCTGCGTCCCTTCCCAAGGCTCAGGAGATGTGGCACGACCGTCCGGGGAATTTGGCTATTCCCATGAGCCACTGGACACCTGCAATGTGACAAAAGTGTTTCGAGGCCGAGAAGGTGGGATGGAGATGACAAAATGTGAGGCAGCTGATGTTAGAATTCCATTCCCTGGCTTCGGTGAGGCTCCACCAGAGCAGTGGGAGTGTGTGGATGTCACTGAGGCGTTTGCAGACGAGGGCATGGACGTGACAACCAGTCACACTGCTAAAGTGTCCTTTGCCCTCTCCACTGTCGGGAACCAAAGTCTGGACTTCCAAAAGGATTTCCTACCCACAGAGTTAGATAATTCTGTGTTTAGGAGAGCATCTAATCAGGACTTAAATGTTCAGCAGGACCTTCAGCTTTGTGCAGAGAGAGAAACAGCAAATGCTGTAGAGAGAGGAGACCCCCCAGTGCTGCGAGCTGGGAAACAGGAGGCCAGGGCAGTGTCTGCCATCCAGGGATCCGTTTCGTCTGAGACCGTCTTCCGAGGGGACAAAACTGTTGCGTTTTCTGAGTCTGATGACATGGAAATGACTGGGAATTACAGAGACATCATCTATGAGGCCAGCACCACAGAAAAGAACAGTTTATGCCATAAAACCTGTGAAAAGCCAGTGAGTACCAACCCTCCGCTGGCAGGGAGCAGATCCTTGGCATGTGGGGACATGCCAAAGGGTCTGGCACCTGGAGATAATCCTGCTGCTGGGCCCTATAAAACCAGTGCACTTGAACTGCCTTCAGCCTCAGGTGGACACATGGAAAACATGTCCCAGGCTCATGGTCCTGCTGCAGCCAGCACTGGCTTTGGCTCGTATACGCATTTGGTGGCTTGCAATGTTCTGAAGAGCAGGTTTGATCCCTCTGCAAACCCCCAGCTTGTTTTTTCAGGTGAGAAGACAGTAATATTCACAGGAGAAGACATGGACTTGGCTAAAAGCTGTGTTAAGGATGGTGGAAAGAATGTTGATAATGAACATCCCACTGCAGTGTTCGCCTCTGTCACCTGCAGACCTCATTTCCTGGGTAACAGATCCATGTCTTCCAATGTAACTGAGCAGGAAGAAATGGAAATAACAAGATGCCACACTGTTGTCTTTGATGGTCAAAGCAGTGGGATAACAGCAGAACCGAAACAAATGCCCTGTAAAATCCTTCCAACAAAGAACCAGAACAAAAATGTCGCTGAGGGTGACATAGCTGCATATTCTGTAGATATGGACAAGGAAAATGTTGAAGTGAGGAGTATTGATGGGAATATTAAAAGGAGCCAGGCTATGGAAAGGAATGCTCAAGATCTTCAGATTATAATGGTTGATAAGCTTGGAAAAACCAACTTCCAGGCAAGTGGTCTGAGTTCCTGTCCCAAGAGCATGTGTTTGTTACAAGAGCAAAACAGAGGAGTCCCCGAGAATTTTGTCACTAACACCGGTGCATCCCTGTCTTTGCAAAGCCAAGAAGTTGTATCACAGCTTCTGGAAATAAACTTTCCAAGCCTCTCAGATTTCTGCACAAATGACACAACAGGCGTGTTTTTAGGTGATCTAAGTATGGACATAACCAAAGCTCATCCTGCTGCCTTTGAGGTTGTTCCTATTAACACTGACCAAGAATCCATGGGTTATAATCAAAACAATGCACTATCCAAGCATCTGCAAAACCAGCCCTTCCCATTTTCCAGTCATTGTAGTGTGGATTTTGCAAGTCAAACTGCAGCAATGGAATGTGGGGACTTGAAAATGAACACCAATAAGCAAATTGTTCCTGCTTTGGCTCCAAGTGGTTCATTTACTTTCAGTAACAATCCTGCTCCCTCTGGAATGAGAGGAAATGAACAATTTGGGACAGTAATAGGAATAAATGCAGACAGCCAAAACTCAGAGAGGCAAGAGAAACCCCAGCCTGTGAGGGCAGTAAGCAAAGTATTGCCAACCCAAGGAGACTCTGACAGACATTTTTCCGTGGGTAAAACAGGTTCTTCAAGAGAGGATTTAAAAACCCCTCCCTCAGCTCATGGGCTGCTCTGGAGGGGTGCGGAAGAGCCAGTGTGGGCCAGGACATCTGAGGCACCCAAGGGAAGTTCCCAGTTGTCTTTCTTTGGAGAAAAGTCTGTTGTGTTTCCCCATGGTGAAAACATGGACGTGACTGGCAGGTGTTCAGTGATGGTTCCAGATTACAACATTGTTTTGTCACAAAACAAAGCAGCACCTGGATGCTTTGGTCAAGGTGGAAATGAAACAATGTCCTTAGAAAAAGGGGCCACGATGACAACCCTGGCGGAGCAGGGTGGTTGGGAGGCTGCTGCAGGCAGCAGAACCGTCAGTTTTGCTCTGGCTCAGGATATGGAGATCACCACAACTCACACAGCACAGCACAGACAGCCCATCCCAGCCATTCCTGCTGACAAAACCATTGTGTTTCCTCACAACCAGGAGGACATGGACATCACTGCATCCCACACTGTTGCTGTCAGTAAGAACATCCTTGGGTTTGAGGCCCAGCAGGTGCCCCACACAAACACCCAACAGCCACCACAGCACATGCATGGTGGGTTGCTGCCCTGCAGGGGTGACATGGACTCCTCACAGTATGCCACAAAGCCTGAGGATAAGCCCAGCATTCCCTCCTCTACTTTGCCAGCCTCAGCATTTCCTAGTGAGAAAGGAGCTACCCAGGTCGCCAGTGGCACAACACCACATTCCATTTACTCTGTCTCCCTTCGAGAAGGTACTGTGGATGTGGGGACACCACGGGATCATGGCCTTCCCACAGATTATTCTGTCCCTGTAAGCAGGGAGCAGGATCTCACATCACCAGAAAAACTGCAATCAAAGAGAGTATCTTTCAGGTTCCCAAGTAAGGAAACAGGGAATCCTGTGGATCACAGGGAAGAAAGTGGCAGTTTGGGATCCTGTGTTACCTTTCCTATGCAGGGATCAGATCCTTGGAAGGGTCATCCATCTGCCCCTAGTACTCAGAGAATCCAGCTAGTGGAAGAGGATTCATCTCGGTGTGGAGATTCAGATTTGGGCTCAGCTGGAGCAAACCTTGTTCCAGCTGCTAACAAGGAATCCAAGAAAAATGAGGAGCTGTCAGCTGAAGAGGAAGTGCCTCCAGAAGAATTTCAAATAAACTCTGAACAAACTAGGCAGCCTTTGGTCAGTGACAGTCCAAGGGATCAGGCCCATGCCACTCTTCCACCAGCAGTTTCAGGTATTTTAGATATTTGTTCAAAACTGAAAGATTTGAGAAGGAAATCTCTTTCTGTTTCCAAAACTGCTTCTTCTGACCAGTTGCCCAGTTCCTCAGCTCTGCCAGAGGATACTGTGAGGTTGGCAAAAAACACTGTCAGTGAAGCAGGTAACTTCTTCGATAACAAAAAGCAGGAGAACACAGGTCTGGAATCTGGAGCTGATCCCACAGGAATGACACCTAAGGATAAATATCCAGGAATAAATATCCCTCTGGGTATATTCCAGCCTAAGTTACCAAACAAGAGAAATCGTGTTTCCAGTGCACAAGACATAAATACAAAATCAGACAGAGTAGAAGCCCCAGTTCCAGCAAACACCAGTGAAACCCCAGGTAACAAGTCCAGCAGGCAGAACTTCAGCCCTTTTCAGTTCATAGCAGAAGAATTTCTCCCTGTGTGCCTGGAGGAAATGGATTCCAATGAATCTGTCAGCTCCGAACTCGTGGAAAATGCTTGGGATGATAAAAATAAAAAACAAATCCCCCACTCTGAAAAGGGTCCATTTGAAGAGACAAAAACTTGCAACACAAAAAGAGCTTTGGGACCAACTGAGGAGGATCTTCAAAGCCCAAAGAAGGTCAAGAGGGATGACCATGTGGATGCTGGGGCCTCTCGAGACTTGGAGGTGAGCCTGGTCCCTCACTGTAAGGATACAGGGAGCAGCACCAGGGCTTAAGTTTTGGGGGTGTAAGTGGATCTTTTATTAGGTTTCCTTGTTTTTCGTAACCACCAGTTTGCTGTCAGTCTCCTGTGTCATTCCCTGTGGTTTTCATTGTTTTGCCATGTTAGAAGAATCAGGTTGATGTGTGCCACATTCCTGTTCCAGGCAAAACAGGCAGAATGAGGGATTTGCCAGTTTTAAACCATTCTCTGCATAGTATCCCTTTAATCCTTTCAAGGAACAGCTACAATAAACCACTGATCCAGTTAGGTTGATTCATATAACTATATTAATTTTTTTTAAAATTTGTTAATATTAGATGACTTTTGATGTTGTGCCTCAGGACCAAGCAGAAGTTGATGAGGGTGGAGAACCTCCGAATCTCTCAGCTAAAAGCCCTGAGTGTCCTCATGCCAGCACCAGCAGCTCCCTGGATTCTGTGAAGGCTGACACAGAGTTAACAAGTAGGAGATTGTTTGTGATAAGAGTCCCAAACCTTGTGTTCTTTGTCCTGTAAGAATGTTATTAACCCCACCAACACCCCCCCTGCTTTCTGTTTTGTTTTCCCAGTCCAGCGCAGCAGTCAGGTGGAGTCCCAGCTTCTCACGGACAGCATTTGTGAAGAAAATTTATGGGAGGTATGGACAGGGCTGGAAGACAGCAACTTCTTGTCCTAACAGGAAAAAACTCCTGTGTACATACACCAGTGAGTGTTCTGTCTTGAAAAATGGGCTTACCTGTGTGTTTTTCCTCAATTGTACAGAAATTTCAGAGTGGTGCTATCACGGTTGGGGAGTTTTTTACCCTTCTTCAAGTCCATGTTGTGATTCAGAAGCCCCGGCACAGCCAGCTTCCAGCCAGTGTGAGTGGAACAATATACCTGACCTTAAATAATACTCCTTTGTTGTTTTGCGTTTTAATTTTTAGCAACTCAAACATCTTTAAACGAAAACCAGAACAGATTTCCATCTCCTCACCAAATACCATATATTCAGGATTTCAGGATTACTGTTCTTGGATAAATATGCTAATTCTTGCTTTTTAAACTTGTTTTAAGGACAATAAACTTGAAAGTAAGAATTAGAAGCTCAGTCTGATCTTTTCACTGTATCTCCTCACTGTGTCCATCAGCCACTACTGCCTGCAGCTACTCTGCACTACTCCTGCCTGTTCTATTCTCTCCTTTGGAAATGCTTCTGACATTGCTGCTCTTCATTTCCTCACCTGAAGAAAGGGGAAGAAATAAAGAACATAAGTCTGACTTCTAAATCCCTTCCATTTTTATTTAAAATTCTCTCCCAGCTTAGCTGCAGTTTACTTTACAAATTTATTCATACTGAGTTGTCTCTAAATATTCATCAGGCTTAATAACGCTGCTACTGTGCACTAGTGACTGATAAAAAACAGACACCGCCCCCACAAAAGCCCCTGAAAACTTTCTCTGAAGGAGTAGAAGTAATTAATGTCAGTTATTTATGAGCTTTACCATACAGGAAGCTTGCTGAAATACCTCCCTCATATTTATTTGAGGAATAAAGCTCCATAAGGCTTCCCTAAGACTTGGGAGCTTTGATTCTGAATTAAGGATAACTTTGAATTAAGCATTGTTTTATTGGGGAACACTCTTGTTACCTGCATAACACATACATGTTTTCAAGTCTTCATCTAAAAGGGAGTTAACCTCTTTCAGTAATACTTAATTTCATCTTTTTGAGCTCTAATGATGAGGCACATATCCCAAAAGGAAGCCTGTGCTCCGGCGTGAGGAAACACAAGGCGTGAAAGCGGAATTGAATTGATTGGAAGTCACTATTTCTGAAAAACGTGGAATTTTTTTTTTCTTTTTCTTCCTACTTTTCCCTGTGTTTTTTCCCAGTGTGCAGTCAGTGCACCTCCCACTGCAGAAGATCTCATCTACAGCCAGTACGTTCACCGGCCCAAGCTGCGGATTTACGAGGAGGATTGCCAGGACTTGTCTCAGAAAACAGTGGAGTGAGTGGTTTTCTAGTCACACAGTTTACCAGTAATTCCATTTTTTCAGCTCTAGGTGCATGGCACTGGCCTGAAGAAAGTTAATACATTACATATAGGAAAAGTAAAAATGTAGTTAGTAGTTCATTACAGGTTTAGAAATAAATTGTACAAATATCAATGTGCTGCTTTGTGTGGTCAATGCAATTGCAACAAGACTTTCAACTTTTTTTTCCCCATATTCCAGGTTAAAACCACATGTGAGTGTCCTGGATCAGCCCCTGGTGAACGTGATTAGGAGTTTGTGGGAAGTAATGAGAACCTGCACTGATGAAGAGGTAATGCTGTATGGAGAGAATGTTTGTATGCAATGAAGAAGTGAAGTTACTTATTCACATAAAATAAGAATCAGAATGGTCACAAAATAACAGCAGGTGAAACAAGGCAAAATATTTTCTCAATGGAAAACTGCTGAGAACTTCCAGCATGTCAGGAGAATGCAAGGAAATGTGTCCTTTGAAATATATTAAAGGGGAAAGAAATGACACACAGTTACTGCATATAAAACCCAGAAAATTTACAAAAGCACCCCACAGGAATTGAGAAGTTAGATCAAGAGATTTTGTTTTCTGTGGTTCTAATGCCAAGAATAAAGATCTATTCCTTGAAAATAAAGAGTCAAAATTGATTAGAGACACAGTATTTTTCATAATTCATCATTAGCTTGTCAGAGGATATCACTGAGGTTCGGTGGTGAGCTAGAGACAGGAAGGATTATATTTCCATTCACTTTCTCTTCTGAATTTCCTATTCATCACAGCTGAGTAAATTTGGAGCAGAACTGAACAAGATGAAATCCTGTTTCACCAAGGAGGCTAAAATCTTGTCTCACAATGAGAAGGAGACGTTGTACAGGAAACTGCTGCAGAGTGCTGAGGTAAGGAGCCACAGGGCTGCAGGCATTTGCCTTTAAAAAGTCACTTCTACCACATTTCTTGTCTTTAAATGTGTAGGAGCTAATTATTGTAAGTGTGTGCTCTCATGGAAATTTCTTTCTTATAAATACATTTCCCTTTTATTTATATGCAAATATAACACTGGGACAGTGATTGACAGTGACTTTCTTACAGTCACACTCTGGGAACCTTCTGCCTAAGAGTTTAGGTGATTAACGGAGTGAAAAATGGAAGTATTAAAGGAAACATCACCAAAAATTAGCTCTTTATACTGTAGCAACGCCAGTGTTAGTAAGGAGGTAAGTAGTAGTAGCAAGTATTTAGGAAGAAATTCTTCCCTGTGAGGTGCTGAGGCCCTGGCACAGGTTGCCCAGAGAAGCTGTGGCTGCCCGTGGATCCCTGGCAGTGTTCAAGGTCAGGCTGGACGGGGCTTGGATAGTGGGAAGGTGTCCCTGGGACAGTGGAAGGTGTCCCTGCCCATGGCAGGGCACTGGAATTGGATGATCTTTAAAATCCTTTCCAACCCAAACCATTCAGGGGTTCTATGATAAGTAATGAGGAAGTGCACAAGTAATGCATTGTGACAGAAATCAAACGTGTATTTATTAAAGCTCTAGGGATTTATTTATTTCCATGTCTTATCCCTCACTAGGGAGATTCAGTGACCATTTAGTAATTTCTTAGTATTGGCTACTGCCCCACTGTTTGTCAGTTGCCTCTTCCCTCTAATGACAGATTTCACTAGCTGCTTTAATTAATTACCAAGCAAAGACTGTTGTGGTGGTCCCAGAAGAAAATTCGACCTTTAAAATAGTATCACTGACTCAAGTACAATTTTCCTATCTTAGGAACAATACAGAAAGCTCCAGTCAAGAATAGAAAAGGTGGATGACCAGATGAAGGAGGCAGAGAGCTCTGTGGTTGCTCTGGAATCAGGTGTGTGTTTCCAAACAGGTGACCAATATGCTGCTTTCTCTTTTTTCTGCAGAAATGCTGTTTAAAAGGTCAGGTCAGGGTTCTGTGTTTGTGGTTGTTTGATACAAGCTGCAGTCAGAGCTTGGCATTCCTGTGTAATGATGCTCTGTAGTTTCAATTCTTTTTCTCCAATGTCTTAAGTAAAAATCAAATTGCACAGTAGCAGCTCTAAAATAGTGCAATAAAATGAGTTTTTCTAGTTATTACCACTTCTTGAGGTTTTTGGTAGATACTTTTACATATTTTTGTATATTTTTTTTTAGTTGACTTTGAAGTGCTGAGATTTCTAGACCTCACAAACAAAATTAACTCTAGGTATTGAATCTGGGAGTTCTGCACAGATCTGACACTTCTTTCCCACAGATTCTTTTTGGGATGAAGAGGAAGCCGGCTGCAGTGCTGGAATGGCAGGAGGGCAGAATGTACAGAAAGGTAACAGAACCAGCTGAATGCACTTTTTGTCTGGACTTTTAGAACCTGGAGAGGGTGATACTCAACCCCCACCCTGATGCCTTAACTGTGAGGGATTTAGACACTGCTGCTGTCTTTCCTGCATTGCACATAGCTAATTACATAGAGGTTGAAGAATGAAAAGGACTGGTTTTTCCCTGGAAAAGGGGAATTTAGAGCTTGATACCTGAAGAGTGTGTGCTGGCTGTCATATTCAGCACTTTAATTTGTCCAGTAATTATAACCTTTAACTCCACAGGAACAGTGAGTGCACAGCAAATTAGGGCTTCATGTGCTGCTCTTTTCTCTCATTTTTTTTCCTTTTCTCTCCTTTTTTCCCTTTGCTTTAGAATTGCAAAGCGTCACAGCCCAAGAAGAGGAACTTCTGAGGTAAGATGTCAAAGAGGGTTTAAGAATCAGGTGCACACTCAGTTTTTAGAGGGTTGGTCTGTTTTTAACCACTGTACCACATCCCATGGGATTGCTTTATCCTTGCAGAGAACTGTCAGAGATGGATGCTGAGGATGAGCGTGATTTGGCTGAGATGGAGGAGCTCAAGAAGACTGAAAGGGCCTGTCTGGAAATCCTGAAGAAATATGAGTAAGGAAAACACCTTCAGGTTTTATTTTTTAATAGCTATTTCTGGGGCCTCGTATTTGTACATGAACGTGTTTGGGTTTGGTTTTCCTTGTTATTTGATGTGGGAAATCTTGGGATGCCCATCTCCTTGCAGCCTAAGGTAGGCAACAAAGCCTTGGAGAACTTCCATGTGTGAGGCAGTTATTCCATTAGCAGCTTTGCAGTGGTACTCTGTGTTCAGGGATTCTACATCCAAATCTCCGTCAATCCCAAAATTGACATTTATATAGAATTTATAGTAATAAGCTTGCATTCCCCACAGATTCTTATATTCTGTTGGAATGTAAGACTCTGTTTGGCATTGGAAAATTTCATTGGTGTATAATGTGGTAAGAGCTGCAAGTGCATTTAATACTCTGATGATTGTCCCTCAGGAAGTTGTTTGGGTTGGTTGGTTGGTTGAAACTTGGGGTGATGGTGGGTTTTTTTCCCCTTTTCAGCTTCACTGAGTGGGAGTTGATGGAATGGAACGAGCAGCAAGCTGTCTTTAATTTTCTTTATGATTCTGTGACACTCACAGTTGTGTTTGGACCCTCAGCAGGTGAGTCACAAAATGGCTAGGTTTGTGTTTTATGAATTTGAAATGTTAGAGAATAGAAACATAAAATATCCAGATTTGTAAAGATTTGCTGAAAGGAAATAGTAAGCTGAAAATATACTACAGTGTGTAAGCTGAGAGAGGTGGCTTTGAATGTGTTTTTCACATGAAAATTCAGAAATGTATGTGATGTATGGCTATTTCTGAAGATGAAGAGCTGTAACTCCAGAACTAAGCATGGAAAGAAATGGGGTTTTTTTAACTTTCTTTCTTAGATGGTGAGTTCTTTGCTGCACGTCCTTCCAGAAGCATCATTAGCCTGGACTTTGAATCCTTCCTGGATGGTGAGATTTTTGAATAGTGTGAAAGTAGCAGCCCTGCTAATCTGTTGTTGGGAAGACTCTAAATGTGTGCTTTAGCTTCTAATGCTTTATGAAATGGCTTTTCAAAGATTTCTGGTTTTCTTTTGTGTTGCAGAGGAACAAGCTCCACCCTCCTCATGTTTAGTCCAAAGACTCATCTTCCAGTTTATTGAAAGTCGGGGAAGCTGGCAGGAAAAGTGTCCCACACTGCACTACTTGCCCCAGGTAACATTCCAGGGAAACTCTGAAGACTCTCAAAAAACTCCAATTATTATTTTCTGCCACAGAGAAAATAGAGCTGAGCTGGGAACCAAAGCACCTTGATGAAAGCTTCAGGAATGCAACCCAAAATCTGCTTCAGGAATATTCTGAGGTGTGAGGGGGAAATACCTGTCTCTGAAGGCAGGAGTCCTAAAAGCTGGAGTTTATTAAAAAAAACATTTTTTTTTTCCCTGAATAAAAAAGAACAGAGTTGAAGGCCATTCTGCCTCCTAAAGAATGTAGGTTTAAATTGCCACGCCAAACTTTTGTGTTCCTGTGTGGCTGTGGACCTGTTGGCAAAGCTGAAAGGACAAATTTAAGGCAAAAAATGTACATTTGTTATACTTGTACAATTTCATTTTTCCATCCAAACTGAGGTAGCAGTTAAACCACCTTTATTTTTTAAACTTTCTAGGATGAGCTGTGTGTTCAAGCATCACGTGGTCACCCCCTGAGTGCTGATGTTGCTTTTCTGATTGCCCCCCCAGGCTCTCTTTGACATCTCCTTGGTGGTGAATCGCTGCAAAATCTTGGGGGATGAGTTGGAATTTCTGGAGAGGTGGGGTGCAAAATTCCATCTCCTGGAGACAGATGTCAAAGGCACAGAGTGAGTAAATTCAGATAATCGTGGTGGGGTTGCTGGGGTGTCCTGTGCAGGGCCAGGAGCTGGACTTTAATGATCCTTGTGGGTCCCTTTTGGCTCGGGATATTCTGAGATTCTATAAGGTGCAGTTCACAGCAGCCTTAAGAGGGAGTTTCTAGATAATCAGAAGCAAAACACTGAAGTAGTTTCAATTTGGTTTTCTTAAAAGTGACATTTTATGCAGCTATTTTTAAGAACAATTTAATTTATTTTCGTACAATTGCGCTGTAGTGTCCCAATGCATGGAAATTGAGCTGTTCATGGATTCATTGATTTTATGACTATCAGATAGCCTCTCCTTCCTTGCTGTTTTCCTGCTTGACTTGCCTTTCCTAAATATTTAGGCCAAACTGTAGCAATGCAAAGGAAACAGAGCCAAGAGTTTACCTGTAGCTTAGGGCTTTGTTTCCTTTAATCTTGTGTTTGCCTCAGCCAAGCAGAATCAGTCATGGAAGGAGGGATGCACTGAAACTGAAGTTTACTTTCTTTACTTTCCATTTTCCCTTGCTACTTCCCAATTTTGTTGCATGTGCCAGTGGTACAAGACAAATACAATTTCACCTCATCCTTCCATTATTGATGCATGTCTTTAATTAAGAAGTGCCCAGTTATTAACTTGCTCTGCCCACCTTGGTGCTGTTCCAGAGGTTGTCCTAATTTTGTAGTTCTCTTTGCAAGAATGCCAAAAATCCCATGAAACTGGAGGCAAATCAGTCCTACTTAACACATTAGAAAACCTTAACTACCTGGGAATGTTTTATGGTAATTAGAAAACATATTTCTAGTCTCTATTCTCCCATAATTTCTGGATGGTTCTGTGAATTACGTGTGCATTAACTTTTTCTGTGGGGGAAGCTAGGGGTTTGCATTCCAAGTTGTTGATAAAGTGTGAAGGGTCTTTTTTATCTTATTCCTGAAGTTCCTGTGGGTCTGTGCTGGATCTCTTTAAAAGTTACTGTGCTTGTTGCTTCAGTGACATCACGTATTTCTGCTCCTGGCACTAATTCCAAGGTGGAAGCAGCCCGTTTGACTGTTTTGCATGGATCTTTGTGTTTATTTCCACAGGGTGAAGCTTGTGTTCTCCTCTTCTGCAGCTTTTGCGAAGTTTGAGTTGGCTCTGGCTCTCTCTCATGAATACCCATCCTCTGCACTTCCCTTCAGTGTCCAAACCCACATTGGGAATATCGGGTGAGCTGACAAAGCACCTCTGCACGTGACTCCATTCCAAAGTAGGGATGGGGGATTAAACACTTGGGATCATCTCCAACACGTGTGATAATTTTATCTTCCCCAGGGAGAAGGAAATTGCTGCTGTTCTCTCCAGTGTTCCAGTTGGTCACCACTATCTGCAGAGAATCGTCTTCTCGATCCATCAGAATCTGCTCCAGGGTCCCAGATGATCCACTGGATCCACGGGCAAGACTGAAGCAGAAAAAATGGGTAGTCTGTGAGTTTAGTCTTATGAGAATTCCAGCTGTGTCTCCCTGCAATGGGAATGCTGTTACCCACTCAGCTCTTGTATTCCTGCCTATTTAGTATCCTTGTGGCTTAGACCAAGTGGAACGCTTGGTGTAGCCACAAGTTTTACAAAAGCAGAGGTGTCTAAAGAGGAGAATAAGGAGATTCCTAGGTCCTTTGTAAATTCAAGGTGCCTTTTGTCTTCTCTCAGTCACTGGTGGTCATTCCTGGCACAGATAGTTGTGATTGGATAGTCATTCCTAGCATGGATATTCTTCTGCCACAGCCCATTAATTTTGTCCTGGAGTAATTTACAGAGCCCTTGGACAAAGTGATGATGAGTGTTCTCTAAATTATTGCAACTGGAATTTACTTTCGCTGTCATTATTTCACTACCACGGACAATTTAACAGATCCCACCACGTCCGGTGCTTATCCATTGCCTGGGACCCCTCCCAGGCCAGGCACTATATCCCTGCATCCAATTAATTAACCAATTAACCTGTAGCAATTAACCTGGTCACCAAAGTCAGAAATACTTTTGGAATTAAGGCTAAAAATCCCTGTGCTTGCCCACAGACTTTGGGATGCAATAGCCTCAAAGCCGTCACTGTGATTCTCTGGCTGAAGTTAGTTCTGCCACTCATTGTCTTAGTCCAGCACTAGGTCAGGCTGCTGGGGCACTGTCCCAGTTTGGAATGCCATGGAATTTTAGCAAGGACTGAACTCCTTAAATTTGGGAGTATCTGTGAGCTCTAGCTTGGTTTTGTGTATATTTTGTGTATTATGTGGGTCTTGCTGTTGGAACTGATGTCACTCTGACTCCATTGCCAAGCCGAACCACCAACCCTGGCTCACCTCTCAGTTCTGCAGCTGCAAATCTTTGTACTCTGTAAAATATGTTGAATTTTAAAATGTTTTCCTGTATTTTAGTGTTTATATATTTTGTTATTTTATGAAGTTTGCTTCTGTTTGAAAAGTGGAGGTTTAATAAAGATTGGGTTTATCACTCTTCCTGCTTCAAATGGAGATTATGGGCTTCTCTATTTAAACTGGTGATTGAAAATTCAATGCTAAATTCAATTCAAAATATTGAAATAATTATGATAAATACTTGGAAAGGCTTTTCATAATATGAATTTTTTTCCTTGCCTTTCCTAGTGCTAGTTTTCTATGTCCTGGATTTTCACAAGAAAAATTTGAAATATATGAAAAATTATGAAATATGTGAATTATTGTATTTTAATTAGGAAGATAGCACCCAAATCATTCTCCTCTTAGGTACTATACTTGGAATTTTGAATTTCTCCAGGCCATTCTCTGTGCATTACTAACTAGCAGAGAGTGCTGCAGCAGCTCTCCAGGAGCATTATGCACCTCTGTTTTTTGTCTTTTTTGGCTGGTTTTCTTTCAGTGTTTTTACACACTAAAGCATCAATAACTAAAAAGACTCAAGTAAGGTTTTGGTGGAGTTTATTATATTGCTCTGAATATTGAATCAAAGTAGCAGGTGAAGCCATACGTTTATAGTAGGAAAAGGAGCCTGGGCAGAAATTGTTCCATTATCCAGCTTTAAAAAAATCATGGAAAACTTCACTTCCATGTGCCAAGAATCAGAGGCTCCAATCTGTGCTCAGCAAGGCCTCAAGGCAAAGGGATTCCGTCAAAATCAAGGGATGGGGCTTCCAGTGAGGAATCGAAACCTCTGCTCGAGATGTGTCTTGATCTCCAGCTGCTTGGTCCTGGGTGGTGGCTGAGGAATTGTTAGTGGTGAGGAATTGCATGTGCCGCTGGATTCATGGGGGCACAGGGTTGGGCTTCAAAAGGGAAAAGAAAAAAAAGAGAAAATAAGAGAGGGAAAATAATGGAAAGGAGAGAGAAGCAAAAGGAAAAGAGAAAAAAGGAAAAGAGGGGGGGAAAGAGAAGGAAAAGCGGAGGGGGAAAAGAAGGGGAAAAAGAAAAG
>VWZW01003477.1:11500-38140 GCA_013397115.1 Edolisoma coerulescens
CCCCCCCTCCATTCCCTGCCAGCTTCCATGAAAATCTGGGAGCCAAAGGAACCAGGGCTCAGCCACCCCCCACGTGGTCGCTTCTCCCAGCAGGGCCGGCGGCGCTCGCTGGGATGAGGAGTGGTCTTCTTGCATCCTAGAAAGCCTTGGGGCGTTATCCAGCTGGGATTAAAGCAGATTCCACGGAAGTGTGGTAGAAAAAGGATGGCAGAGCCAGGAAAAGTTCTCCCTCGGCATTATTTCCACGTGGCCGACTGTGGGATGGAGCGGGGTGGGATCATATCCAGGAGATACTCGCGCTGCCGATCCACGGCCGAGGCCGATTTGTGCACAGCCAAGGCGGGGCTGACGAAGGGCAGGGCCCCACCTGAGGGGGGGGAAAGGAATCGTGGAGTCATGGAATGGCACGGGAATGAGGGAAAAGAGTGTTAAAACCATGTGGAAAAGCAGGATTTAAGCGTGGATTATCCCGGTGGGCGGTGCTGGGAGCTGGCGCCTTCAGGATCCATCCCAAGCGAGGCTTTGGAATGGAAAAGGGGAGATTTGGGTGGGATTTTGGGAAGGAATTCCTCCCTGGGAGGGTGGGGAGGGAATGGGATGGAATTTCCAGGGAAGCTGTGGCTGCCCCTGGATCCCTGGAAGTGTCCAAGGCCAGGCTAGATAGGACTTGGAGCAACCTGGAAGGTGGGACTGGAGGATCTTTGGGATTGGAGGATCTTTGAAAGGTTAGGATTGGATTATTTTTGAGACTGGAGAAAGATTTTAGGATCAAAAATCAGGATTTGAGCTCTCTGGAATTAAATTTTATTTTAAGTGATGGGACTGGGAATGTCGGGCCGCGATCCCAAGGAAAAGACACTTCCCAGGATCCTGTACCTGTATTGATGGGATTTTTCTTCCAGGCGGCTGCGCTGCCCTTGCTGCTGGATCTCTCCACGTGTTTTCCGGGCCGGCTCCCGAGGGTGGCGGTGGCCGAGGCGCTCTGGAGCTTGGGGGAGGGGCTGAAGGCGTGCAGGACCCCTCGGGAAGCTCCGGCACCTCGGGACATCTGGCTGGAACTCTGACAGGACACGGGGACAAAGGGCTAAATCCAGGATGTGGCACCGGTTTGAGGGGATAAAAAATTCCAAAGGGGTCTCTATGGCAAACGAGGATTTGGGGTTTTTTTGGTGGTGGTGGAATGGGATGAGTTTGGAGGTCACTTCCAACCCAAACCAGTTTGGGATTTTGGGATTTGTATTCCTGGGGTGAGGAATTGCAATCGGCTGCAAAGCAGCAAAAATAGGGATTGGATGATTTTTTGGGAGTGGATTGGATGGTCTTAGGGGGGCGGGATTGGAGGATCTTTGAGGACTGGAAGTGAATGATATTTGTGGGATGGGATTGGAGGACTGGATGATCTTTGGGGGGGTGGACGTGGATTCTATTTAGGACTGGATGATTTTTGGGATTGGATGATTTTTGGGATTGGATGATCTTTGAGACTGGATGATTTTTGGGATTGGATGATCTTTAGAGCGTGGGAGGGCACCTATGATCCATCCCACCTTAAACCCAACCCGAGGGACAAATTCCCCAGGCCACACCTCAACCCTTGGGACAACTCCAAGCATTTTTCCCTCTGGAAAACATGGATCTGGCGGGGGTGGGCCCTCACCTGCTTGAGTGCGTGGTGCTGCCCCACGGGCTCGGCCTTGGGCTGCCCAGGGGGGGCTGTTTGCTGCAGGATCCTCTGCTCGATCTCCTGCTCCTGCTGCAGGGCCTTGACGAAGGCGGCCTTGAGCCGGTTCGTGTGCTCGGCCTTCAGGGCCTTCTTCTGGTTGGAGGCCATGCAGGTCTCGCACATGATGGTGCCGTTCTTCTCCTCCCGCCAGCGGCACGTGAAGTCCGTGTGGCACTGGGCACACAGGTAGGGCTCCCGGCAGGACACGGCCACTGCCACCTTCCCTGAGGGGACAAACATGGCGGGTCAGCCCCAGCACAGCCCTCCGTGAGGGACAAACACCTGGGATCAGCCCCAGTGCCACCATCCATGAGGGACAAACCCCTGGGATCAGCCCCCACATGGCCTTCTGTGAGGGACAAACACCTGGGATCGGCCCTAGCACCACATTCCCTGAGGGACAAACACCTGGGATCGGCCTCATTGTGACCTTCCCTGAGGGACAAACATGGCGGGTCAGCCCCAGCACGGCCTTCCGTGAGGGACGAACACCTGGGATTGGCCTCATTGTGACCTTCCCTGAGGGACAAACATGGGGGGGCAGTGCCAGTGCCACCTTCCCTGAGGGACAAACACCTGGGATCGGCTCCAGCGCCACATTCCCTGAGGGACAAACACCTGGGATCAGTCCCAGTGCCACATTCCCTGAGGGAACAAACATGGCGGCTTGGCCTTCCTGCCTAGAACGGGACTGGAAGAGCTCAAAGCCTCCTCAAAGTTCAGGCAAAACTCCCAAAAAACAACCAGTCCTCCCTTAAATGTCCTCATCTGAGTCCTTTGGATGCTTGTGTTTGTGTGAGGTTTAAATTATTTCTCTAAGGACACAGGTAGGGCTCCCAGCAGGACACGGCCACCGCCATCTTCCCTGAGGTGACAAACATGGCGGCTCAGCCTTCCCGCCCAGAACAGGCCTGAAGAAGCTCCAAATCTACTCAAAAATTATTCAAAATCCACCAAAAAAGTGACCCCTCCACCCCTTACATCTCCTTAGCTGAGCTTTTCGTAGGCTTAGGTTTGGGTGAGGTTTAAATTCTGTGTTTCTCTAAGGTTTAAACTCTGTATTTCTCTGAGGTCTAATTTATTTCTCCAAGGCTTAAATTCTGTATTTCTCTGAAGTTTAAATCCTGTATTCCTGTGAGGTTTAAATTCTGTCTTTCTGTGAGGTTTAACTTATTTCTCTAAGGCTTAAACTCTGTATTTCTCAAAGGCCTAAATTCTGTGTTTCTCAAAGGCCTAAATTTTGTATTTCTGTCAGGTTTGAATTCTTTATTTCTCTAAGGTTTAAATTAATTCTCTAAGGCCTAAATTTTGTATATTTGTGAGGTTTAAATTCTGTATTTCTCTGAGGTTTAACTGATTCCTCCAAGGCTTAAACCCTGTATTCCCATGAGCTTTAAATGATTTCTGTGAGGTATAAACTCTGTATTTCTGTGAGGTCCAACTTATTTCTCCAAGGCTTAAACTCTGTATTTCTCCGAGGTTTAAACTCTGTATTTCCCCGAGGCTTAAACTCTTTCTCTGAGCTTTAACTGATTCCCCCAAGCCTTAAACCCGGTATTTCCGTGAGCTTTAAACGATTCCTGTCAGGTTTCAATCCCCTCTTTCTCCAAGGCAAGGTTTAAATCCCATATTTCTCCAAGGCGCGGTTTAAAACCTGTATTTCTCCAGGGCAGGGTTTAAATCCCCTCTTTCTCCAAGGCAGGGTTTAAATCCCATATTTCTCCAAGGCGCGGTTTAAAACCTGTATTTCTCCAGGGCAGGGTTTAAATCCCCTCTTTCTCCAAGGCAGGGTTTAAATCCCATATTTCTCCGAGGCACGGTTTAAATCCCATATTCCTCCAGGGCACGGTTTAAATCCCATATTTCTCCCACGGGCTCACCTTGAGTTTCCAGCAGGTTCTGCACCACCTCCTCCAGCCCCACCAGGTAAATGAACTCGTTGTTGGCGGCGCTGGGCAGGAAATTCATCTCCGGGGCCGGAGGTTTGGGCGGAGGGATCTCGAGTAGCGTCTTTTCCAGCTGCTTCCGCAGGGCCAGCTTGGCAGCGGCCTGGCGGCTGCCCGGCGACTCCCCGCTGCCGGCCAGCGACGTGGCACCCGCCGGAGTGGCACCGGCCTGGCCTGATGGCACCGCCGAGCCTTTCAGGGATGTGGGGGATGCCTGGGGAGAGAGGGGAGTGGAACAGGGATCCACGTGGGATCAGCAGGAATCAGGGATAGGGGGACTCCCTGGTGCCAGCCAGGGATGTGGCACCGGCTGAGGTGGCACCGGCCTGGCCCGATGGCACCAAGGACCCTTTTAGGGACGTGGGGGACGCCTGGGGAGAGATGGATCAGGGATCCATGTGGGATCAGCAGGAATCAGGGATAGGGTTCCATATGGGACAGGGGACTCCCCAGTGCCACCCAGGGATGTGGCATCGGCTGAGGTGGCACCAGCCTGGCCCGATGGCACCAAGGAGCCTTTCAGGGATGTGGGGAATGCCTGGGGAGAGACTGGGAATGGATTCCATGTGGGATCAGTGGGAATCAGGGATAGGGTGTGGGAAGGGCCAGGGCACTCTCCGGTGGCACCCAGGGATGTGGCACCGGCTGAGGTGGCACCGGCTGAGGTGGCACCGGCCTGGCCCGATGGCACCAAGGACCCTTTCAGGGATGTGGGAGACGCCTGGAGAGAGACCGGGAATGGATTCCATGTGGGATCAGCGGGAATCAGGGATAGGGTTCAATTTGGGACAGGGGACTCCCCGCTGCCAGCCAGGGATGTGGCACCAGCCAGGACAGCACTGGCCTGGCCTCATGGCACCAAGGAGCCTTTCAGGGATGTGGGAGACGCCTGGAGAGAGACCGGGAATGGATTCCATGTGGGATCAGCGGGAATCAGGGAAGGGCTGTGGGAGAGGACAGGGACTGGATCAGTGGGTTCCACATAGGATCATTGGGAATCAGTGGGGGTGGGTTCCATATCGGAGGATTGGATTGGAGGATCTTTGGGGCTGGAGGATCTTTGGAGGGTGGGATTGGAGGATCTTTAGGATTGAAGGATCTTTCGGATTGAAGGCTCTTTTTGGGATGGGATTGGAGGATTTTCGGGATTGGAGGATCTTTAGAATTGGCTGATTTTTTTGGGATGGGATTGGAGGATTTTTGCGGGGGTGGGATTGGAAGACTGGATGATCTTTTTGGGGGTGGACTGGACGATCTTTGGGATTGAAGGATCTTCGGGATTGGAAGATCTTTGGGGGTGGATTGGAGGATGTTTTTGGGGTGGGAATGAAGGACCTTTGGGATTGGAGGATCTTTTTGGGACGAGATTGGAGGATCTTTGGGATTGGAGCATCTTTGAGAGCCAGAACCTCCTGCCCCATCCCCATCAGCCTCCAACTCCAACCTGGACACCGCTCGGAACAACCACACCAGCAGACAGAGCGGGAAAACACCAGGATAACACCGGGATAACACCTGGATAAACCAAACCCTGCCATTCCCACCCCATCCCACTATCCCGGGGAATCCCAGGAACGCTGACCTGCGGGATGTTGACGAGCAGGCTGGTGTTGGGCACGTTGGCCACGCGGATGAGGCCCTGCTGGATGATGCGCTGGCCCTGCAGCTGCACGCTGGGCACGGCCGCGCGCGGCGCCAGCAGCAGCGGAGGGGGGCCCGTGCTCGAGTGCTGCCGGATCGTGTGGATTTGCTGGGAAAACACACGGAAAAGGGGCTTGGGAATCCGTGGAAAAGTGGGAAGGAGCAAGGCATGAAGGGAAAAAAAACCCCATGGAATAACACCCGGAATGTTCTTCCCTTTCCCCTCCAAAACCATGGGACAAGGGATGCTCTGAGCATTCCAGCCCCAAATTCCCAAGTTTGTGAGTGCTGCCAGATCGTGTGGATTTGCTGGGAATCCATGGAAAAAAGGGTTGAAGTGGTGGGATTCCAGTGGGAATCGATGGAAAAGTGGGAAGGAGCAAGGCACCGAGGCAAAGAAACTCCTGGGATGTTTTTCCCTTTCCCTCCATCCACAACGGGACAAGGCCACCACATTCCAGCCCCAAATTCCCAAGTTTTTGAGTCTCAACTCCTGAGTGCTGCCAGATCATGTGGATTTGCTGGGAATCCATGGAAAAGTGGGAAAAGCTGGAAAAGGAGTGGGAAGAGCTCACCTGGGCCCCTCGGACCAGGGGGGGCATCACGATCTGGGGGCTTGGCTGCGTTCCCAGCTTGGAAGAGGCCGCTTGGCCCCCCCGGACCAGGGGAGGAGGGATCACAGTGCCAGGAATCCGGCTGGAAGAGGTCTGGAAAACAGGGAAAAGGCGTGATCCAGAGGTGGGGGAAAGGCTGGGAATGATGGGAATGGTGCGATGTGGGAATGGGGCCGGGAGGGCTGCGGGGGTGGGGAAAAAATGGGAATGGAATTGTGGGAATGGGATAAAAATGGGGATAAAAGGGGTGGGAATGGGGTAAAAATGGGGATAAAAGGGGTGGGAATGGGGCAAAAATGGGAATGGAATTGTGGGAATGGGATAAAAATGGGGATAAAAATGGTGGGAATTGTGGGAATGGGATAAAAATGGGGATAAAAGTGGTGGGAGTGGGATAAAAATGGGAATTAAAGTGGTGGGAATAGGATGAAAATAGGGATAGAATTGGGATGAAAATGGGAAAAAAAAGTGGTGGGAATGGGATAAAAATGGGGATAAAAGTGGTGGGAATGGCATAGAAGTGGGAATAAAAGTGATGGGAATTGCGGGAATGGGGAGTGGAAAGGTTGGGATTCGTGGAAAGAAAGGAAAAGCAGAGAAAAAAAGGCAGGAGGGAAGAAAAACTTCAGGAAAAATCATGGGAGAGGGAAAGAAAAGTAGGGAAAAAAAGGCAGGAGGGAAGGAAAGCTTCGGGAAAAGTTATGGAAGAGGAAAAGGAAGGGAAAAAAAGGGAGGAAGAAAGAAAAACTTTGGGAAAAATCATGGAAGAGGGAAAGGAATGAGGAGAGAGGAGTTTGGAAAAGCTGCTGCCCGAGGATTCCCGGCTCCAATCCTCAGAATTCCTCCTGGTTCCGGGGCGGGAAATTCCCAAAACTCCTCTGCATCCCAATCCCGGGGTTTTCCATAGGCTGCTCCCCCTCTTCCCAAGCTCTGGGATCAGGAATCTCCCATTTCCCCTGGGATTTGGGATGCTGGGAAGTTTGATCCCATTCCCACCGGATCCCTCAGCTCCCACCCTCTGGAATGAGCGCTCCCTCCGGCCAAATCCAGGTTAATTCGCCCAAAATTCCACAGGATTAGTTGGGATAAGGCGGATTTTCGGGATTTAGCTCCCGACATTCCCTGGCTGAAGGTTTCCCTCCTGCTCCAGCTCCTCTGGAAGTGCTCCCAAGGGAGAGATTCCCGCGCCTCTGGATTTGGGAATGGCTCCTGAAGGAGAGCAAATCCCCCCCTTTTCGTCAGGCCTGGAATTCCGGGGGTTTTCCAAACCCTTTTCCAGGGGAAAATCCCTTGTGCTGGAGCAGTTTGGGAATTTGGCTCCCATTATCCCACGGAAAAAAAAAAAGGGAATTTTCTAAACCCAAAGCAAAGCCCAGGGGATGATTGGAGCTGTTCGTGGACTCGGGAATTTCCTTCCCTAAGCATTCCCAGGATTTCATTCAGCCTGGAATGGCATCTTTCCAACCCCAATCCAGCCTTGCAGAGAATCCAGGGATTCCCTGAGCTCTTCCTGAGAGAATCCTGGGATTCCCTCACAGAGATTCCAGGGATTCCATCGGCTTTTCCAGAAAGAATTCCTTGATTCCCTCAGCTTTTCCAGAGAGAATCCTGGGATTCCCTCAGCCCTTCCAGACAGAATCCCTCAATTTTCTGAGCTCTTCTAAAGAGATTCCCATCATTCCCTCAGCTTTTCCAGAGAAAATCCAGTGATTCCCTCCAGAGAATCCTGGGAAATCCTGGGAAAGAGGAGACACCAGGGATTCCCTCACAGAAAATTCTGGGATTCCCTCAGCAATTCCAGACAGGATCCTGGGATTCCCTGAGCTCTTCCTGAGAGAATCCCAGGATTCCCTGACAGAGAATCCAGGAATTCCCTCAAAGAGAATCCAGGGATTCCCTGAGCTCTTCCAGAGAGAATCCCAGGATTCCCTGACAGAGAATCCCGGGATTCCCTCAGCAATTCCAGACAGGATCCTGGGATTCCCTGAGCTCTTCCTGAGAGTATCCTGGGATTCCCTGACAGAGAATCCCGGGATTCCCTCAAAGAGAATCCCGGCATTCCCTCCCAGAGAGAATTCCCTGTTCTCCAACAGAATCATTCCTGGATTCACTCCGGGGATTCCCAGCTGGAAAACAACCCCCTGGAAATGCCATCCCCCCTTTTCCTGCCGGTGGGATTGCGTGGGAGCCAGGGGATCCCGGCTGTGCTCGTTTTCCCGGGATTTGCTGGGCTCTTTTCCCGGCTCCCACTGACCTGGAGGGAAGTTTTCCCAGCGGGAACAGCCTGAGGGCCCCGCACCAAGGGCGGGGGCGTGGCCGCAGCGCTTCCAGAGGGGCCGGAGGGCTGGAAAAGGAAGAAGCGGAGAGAGAGCAGCGGGATGAGGCTGGAAAAGCAGGAATACAGAGAGCGGGGAATGCGCAGAGCTCCGGCTCCTCCTCGGGAAAATCCTCCGGGATGGGCTCCCCCTCCTCCTCCTCCTCCTCCTCCCGCATCGGGAATTCGGGAATTAGCGGGACAGAGGCCGCCGTGGCATTCCCGGAATTCTGGCGCAGGAAGTTTGGGAAAAATCCTTGGGATGTTGAGGAATTTGGGAGGGATTCCCGTCCCATCAGGTCAAAGATTCCTGGCTCAGCCCTGGAATTCTGTTCCAGGGAATTCAGGGATGCAGGGCCTTGTTTAGGTTGGATGGTGGAGCACTCGGAATTCCGGGAAAACAGCGGGAAACGGGAGATGCTAGGGAGTTACAAATCCTAGGAAAGGGATTTAAAAATCCTGGGAAAGGGAGACACCAGGGAGCTGAGAAATCCTAGGAAAGGGGAGACACTAAGGGGTTAGAAATCCTGGGAAAAGGAGTTAAAGAATCCCAGGAAAGGGATTAAAAAAATCCTAGGAAAGGGGTTGAAGAATCCCAGGAAAGGGGAGACAGCAGAGAGTTAAAAATCCGCAGAAAGGGGCTAAAAGAATCCTGGGAAAGGGGTTAAAAATTCCGGGGAAAAGGGAGACACCACGGAGCTGAGAAATCCTGGGAATGGGG
Source organism: Edolisoma coerulescens (assembly GCA_013397115.1). Classification (NCBI taxonomy): domain Eukaryota; kingdom Metazoa; phylum Chordata; class Aves; order Passeriformes; family Campephagidae; genus Edolisoma; species Edolisoma coerulescens. Next base: position 20,460 of record VWZW01003477.1, read on the forward strand.
TTAGAGAATCCTGGGAAAGGGGAGACACCAAGGGGTTAGAAATCCTGGGAAAAGGACTTAAAAGAATCCCGGGAAAAGGATTCAAAAATCCTGGGAAAGAGGAGACAGCAGGGAGATAAAAATCCCGGGAAAGAGGTTAAAAAATCCCAGGAAAAGGATTAAAAAAATCCTGGGAAAGGGGAAACACCAGGGAGATAAAAATCCCAGGAAAGGGGTTAAAGAATCCTGGGAAAAGGGTTAAAAAAATCCTGGGAAAGGGGAGACACCAAGGAGTTAAAAAATTGTGGGAAAAGAGAGACACCAGGGAGTTAAAAACCCTGGGCAAAGGAGTTAAAGAATCCTGGCAAAGAAGTTAAGGAATCCCAGGAAAGGGGAGACACCGAGGGGTTAGAAAATCCCGGGAAATGGGTTAAGGAATGTGGGGAAAAGCAGGAACATCCCTACCTTGGGAGCCGGGGTCTCCTTCTGGATTTGGCTTTGCCGGAGCTTTTTCAGGAGCACCAACTTGGCCTCCTCCAGCCGCAGCTCCTCCTTCAGCTGCTTGATCAGGCGCTCGCGCTCCTCGGGGCTGCTCCGCTGGGAACGGGAATGTGGGAATGTGGGATTGGGAATGGGGAATGGGGGATGGGAACGGGAATGTGGGAATGGGAATGTGGGAATGGGGGAATAGGGAATGGGGGAATGGGGGAATGGGAGAGAGGCACAGACATGGCCAGGGTGAGAATTCCCGGCTGGAATCGGCTCCCGGGTGTCGGCAACGTGAATTAACGGGAATGGAGGGAGCTGGGAGGGGAGTTCTGAGGGGAAATGGGAATGGTTAAATCCGGGCTGGGAGAGGGATCTGGGAATCCAAAATTCCCATTTTTAAAGCCTGAAATGGTGGGAAAATCCCAAAGTTGAGCCCGAATTCCTGAATGGAGACTGGGGCCAATCCCAGGTTTATTGGGGCTGATCCCGGGATTTTCTGGGTGGATTCCAGGGTTTTTCTGGGTGGATCCCGGGGTTTTTTGGGGCAGATCCCAGGCTTTTTCCGGGCAGATCCTGTGGGTTTTGGGGCAGATCCCAGGATTTTCTGGGCAGATCCCAGGATTTTCCGGGCCGATCTTGGGGTTTTTCTGGACCGATCCTAGGTTTTTCTGGGCGGATCCTGGCTTTTTTGGGGCTGATCCCAGGTTTTTTCCGGGCAGATCCTGTGGTTTTTGGGGCGGGTCCCAGGATTTTCTGGGCAGATCCCGTGTTTTTTCAGGCCGATCCTGGGGCTTTTCTGGACCGATCCTGGGTTTTTCTGGGTGGATCTCGGGGTTTTTGGGGCAGATCCCGGGTGTTTTGGGGCGGATCCCGGGTGTTTTGGGGTGGATCCTGGGATTTTTGGGGCTGATCCCGGTTTTCCCAGCCCGATCCCTGTTTCCCAGTGGATCCCGGATCCCTCCCAGCACTCACCAGCAGGGCGCGGGGCACGGGCTCGGGGCGGGGGGCGCGGCTGAGCCCGTTGAGGCCGAGGCGGGGGCTGGCGGCCTCGCTGTCCGACAGCACGATCACATCCGGCGACGGCCCCCGGCGCTCCCGCCGCGGCTCCCTGCTCCGGGAAACACCGGGAATGAGTGCATCCCAAGGAAACACCGGGAATGAGCAGGTCCCAGGGAAACACCGGGAATGAGCGCATCTCAGGGAATGGCAAGTTAGCGTTTTTAGCCCGTCTCCAGTGCTTTTCCATCACCTTTCCAGCTCTTTTCCAACCTTTTCCGATCCCTTTTCCAGCCCCTTTCCCAGTGTTTTTCCAGCCCCTCTTCCAACCTTTTTTCAACGCCTTTTCCAACCTTTTTCCAACCCCTTTCCCAGCCCCCTTCCAGCCCTGTTCCATCCCCTTTTCCATTGCTTTTCGAGGGCTTTTACAACCCTTTTCCAACCCCTTTCCCAGCCCCCTTTCCATCTCTTTTCCAGCACTTTTCCCATCCCTTTTTCATTGCTTTTCCAGCCCCTTTTCCAGCTCTTTTCCAGCCCTGTTCTGACCCTTTTCCAGTTCCTTTTCCATTGTTTTTCCATCCCTTTTCCATGGCTTTTCCAACCCCTTTCCCAGCCCCTTTTTCAGCCCTTTCCCAGCCACTTTTCCAACCTTTTTCCAACCCTTTTCCAGCCTTTTTCCAGCCACTTTTCCAACTCTTTCCCAGCCCCTTTTCCAGGGCTTTGCCAGCCCCTTTTCCAGCCCCTTTCCAGCGCTTTTCCAGCCTTTTTCCAACTCCTCTTCCATCCCTTTTCCAGCCCTTTCCCAGCCCTGTTCCAACCCCTTTTCCATTGCTTTTCCAACCTTTTTCCAACCCCTCTTCCAACCCTTTTCCAGCCCCTTTTCCAGGGCTTTTCCAGGGCTTTTCCAGCACTTTTCCAGGGCATTTCTGACCCTTTTCCAACCCCTTCTCCAGCCCTTTCCCAGCTTCTCCACAGGGACTGGATGACTTTGGGATCCTTCCCAATCCAAACCATTCCAGGATTCCGGGAATGATCCCAAACCTCTCCAATTTGGAACAATCCCAGCTCAATTCCTGCTTCCCAAAACATCCCAAAACCACGGAGCAATCCCAGGATTTGGGTTGGAAAAGTCCTTAAAATCCTCCAATCCCATGGAAATTGGGAATTCCTTCCCATCAGGAGCTTTTCCATGGAATCTTTCCAGGGCTCATCCCACCCCAAATCCAGGGAAAAACGGGGCCCTTCCCGCTCCTCCTTCATTCCCAAAAGGAAAAATCCAATTCCTCCTTTTCCATCTCCTTCCCGAATCCCAAATATTGGAAATTTGGGGCTTTTCCTGCCCTGGATCTGAAGGAATTCCCAGGGCATTTCCCACCGGGAATCCTCAGCATGGATGGGCAAACCCATCCCAATTCCACGGAATCCCAATGTATTCCAGGCTCGGAGCTGCTCCTTCCACCTGAATTCCCGGGATAAATCCTGGCTCCATTCCCAGGGAAAACCACTGGGATCATCGGGATTTGGGAATTCCGGCTGGGATCATTCAGGAGGGATCCCGGGAAGGGGCGGGAAAAGCCTCCGGAGACATCCAGGGAATTCCAGGGCTGGGAAAAGGGCCCAGAGCTGGAATTTCAGGAGTGGGAAGCGGGAGAATTCCAAAGGCTCGGGAATGTCCTCTAGAGGGCACAGCGAGCCCGGGAATCTCCAAATCCAGGGATTTCCCAGTGGAAGAGGCACTGGTGGAGCATTCCTGGCTTTTTCCTGGAGCTGGAGGCACCCGGGGAGGAAAACTGGAATTGGCTGGGCTCGGAAAAGGGCTGGGAATGAGCTGGGAACGAGCAATTCCTGGGATAAGGGCTGGGAATGAGCCGGGAATGAGCAATTCCCAGGAAAAGGGCTGGTAATGAGCTGGGAATGAGCGGGGAATGAGCAATTCCCAACTCCCAAACTCCTTTTCCTGCTGGAATTCCAGCGGCAGCTCCCAGGAAATCGGGCTGGGGTGGGGTTTGGTTCAGTGGGAATCGCCCAAGGAATGGGATCAGCTTCCAGGCCTTTCCCAAGCAAACCATTCCACAATCCTGTGGGATTCTCTTCCCAACTTTTCCATGGCAGCTTCCAAAGGAAAAACCGGGAATTTTGCCGGATCTCAGAACGAGAACTTCCCAAAAACCATCCCGGCTGAATCCCAACTCCTTCCCGAGCCACATCCAAATAAAAACTGGGATGAGAAGGGCTCGAAGCTCCTTCCCAATCCCAACAATTCCCAGAATTCCAAGGCACACCGAGCCCGGGAATCTCCAAATCCAGGGATTTCCCAATGGAAGCAGCCCAGAACTTCCCCAAAACCATCCCAGCTGAATCCCTGTTATCCCAACTCCTTCCCAAGCCGGAAAACCGGGATGAGAAGGGCTTGAAGTTCCTTCCCAATCCCAACAATTCCCGGAATTCCAAGGAATCCTCACCCTTTGGACGTGCTCATATCCACGGGCTCATCCCCGGCCGGCAGCTCCACTTTGATGGTGGCTTTGACTTCCCNGACAAGATCCCAGGGAAAGGGGGGAAAAATCATGGGAAAGGGGGGGAAAGTATTGGGAAAAGGGGGGAAAAATCATGGGAAGAGGGAGACATCAAAGGGTTAAAAAATCCTGGGAAAAGGGGGGAAAAGTATTGGGAAAGGGGGGGAAAAATCCTGGGAAAGGGGAGACATCAAAGGCTTAAAAAATCCTGGGAAAAGGGGGGAAAAATCATGGGAAGAGGGAGACATCAAAGGGTTAAAAAATCCTGGGAAAAGGGGGGNGCACCCGGGGAGGAAAACTGGAATTGGCTGGGCTCGGAAAAGGGCTGGGAATGAGCTGGGAACGAGCAATTCCTGGGATAAGGGCTGGGAATGAGCCGGGAATGAGCAATTCCCAGGAAAAGGGCTGGTAATGAGCTGGGAATGAGCGGGGAATGAGCAATTCCCAACTCCCAAACTCCTTTTCCTGCTGGAATTCCAGCGGCAGCTCCCAGGAAATCGGGCTGGGGTGGGGTTTGGTTCAGTGGGAATCGCCCAAGGAATGGGATCAGCTTCCAGGCCTTTCCCAAGCAAACCATTCCACAATCCTGTGGGATTCTCTTCCCAACTTTTCCATGGCAGCTTCCAAAGGAAAAACCGGGAATTTTGCCGGATCTCAGAACGAGAACTTCCCAAAAACCATCCCGGCTGAATCCCAACTCCTTCCCGAGCCACATCCAAATAAAAACTGGGATGAGAAGGGCTCGAAGCTCCTTCCCAATCCCAACAATTCCCAGAATTCCAAGGCACACCGAGCCCGGGAATCTCCAAATCCAGGGATTTCCCAATGGAAGCAGCCCAGAACTTCCCCAAAACCATCCCAGCTGAATCCCTGTTATCCCAACTCCTTCCCAAGCCGGAAAACCGGGATGAGAAGGGCTTGAAGTTCCTTCCCAATCCCAACAATTCCCGGAATTCCAAGGAATCCTCACCCTTTGGACGTGCTCATATCCACGGGCTCATCCCCGGCCGGCAGCTCCACTTTGATGGTGGCTTTGACTTCCCCACTTTTCAACATTCCCGGGATTTTGCCGGCTCCTGGATCCGCCTTGATTTTCATGTCGCCCTCAGAATTGAGCTCCGATCCCAGAATTCCTTTGTCCATCCTGAGTTTTTTGCTGTCCGGCTCCGAGTCCCGCTCCAGGGCGCGCTTCTGGCTCCGGGTGCGGCAGGAATCCTCGCTCATGGTGAGGGCCTGCGGGGAGGGAAAGGGTTAAAAATCCTGGGAAAAGGGGGAAAGAATCCTGGGAAAGGGGGGAAAAAATCCTGGGAAAGAGGAGACAGCAAGGGGTTAAAAAATCCCGGGAAAAGGGGGGGAAAATCCCGGGAAAGGGGGAGACACAAAGAGGTTAAAAATCCCGGGATTCGGGGATTCCTTTCCAAAGGGGGCAAAGTCCAGAGGGTGCCAGGAAAAATCTTCGGGAAAAGCCTTCGGGAAAAATCGTCGAGAAGAGCAATCCCAGGGCTGCCCCCGATCCAGTGCCTCCGGCCCCGCTCCCGCTTTTCCCATGGAGCAAAATCCAAGCAGGAATGGACCCAAAATTCCAGTGGCAGCATCCAGGGGAAATCCCGCCAGGAATTCCAGGCTGGGAGAAGATCCAAAGCCCCTGGAAAAATCTCCAAAGCCCAAATTCCACGGGAATTCGGCTCCCTTCCCAAAAAAAGAAGCAGGGAAGGGATCCTGCGATTCCAACATTCCCATTGGGATCTCCCTCATTCCCGAGGATTCCCGAGGATTCCTGAGGCACTGGAAGTTTTGGGAATCAGGCACGACCCAGGATAAGGGCGAGGAGAGAATCCTGGCATTTTCCCTCTGGAATTGCCCTGCTCAAGTTGGGATTTTCCCTGCTCCTGGAGGGATCCAAGCCAGGATTTTCCAGGATTTTCCAGGCTGGGGGAGCTGCAGGAAGTTGGGATCGCTCCGGTCCCTGGGACCTTTCCCGGGATTCCCACTATCCCAGGTTTTCCAAAGCCCATCCCAGCTGGATTTCCTGCTGGAACTCCAGCAGGAAAAGGGATCTGGGAGTTGGGAATTGAGCTGGGATCCCAAAAAAAGGGGGGGGAAACGGGATAGAAATGGAGCAGCTGGAATTGCAGCTGGAAAAGGGATGGGAAAGGGGTTGGGAAAGGGATGGAAAAGGGCTGGGAAAGGGATGGAAAAGGGATGGAAAAGGGGCTGGAAAAGGGGTTGGGAAAGGGATGGAAAAGGGGTTGGGAAAGGGATGGAAAAGGGGTTGGAAAGGGATGGGAAAGGGATGGAAAAGGGAAACCTCCCCTCCTTCCAGAGGGAACGGAATCCTGGTGGAATTCCCGGTGTTTTTCCAGCTGGGAATCCTTTCCCAGGACAATTCCAGCCCATCCCACGGGCCGGAGCAGGGAAAAGGGAAAAAAAGAGGGAAAAATCACTCCAAAATCCCAGGAAAACCTTGGAAAAGAGGGATTTTAAGATGAGTTTTCCAGGTGTGATCCCGGGAATGGGAACGGGGTTGGATTGGTGGAAGTTTTGGAGGGAAATTCCCGAATAAAATCCCAAATAAAATTCCAAAGGAAATTCCAATGAAAAAGGAGAAACTGGGGCAGGAAATTCCATCTTTTCCCACATTCTCCTGGAATTCCTCTCTGGAGTTCTTCCCATCCAGCTCCAGGAATTTTGGGAGCCAAAAAAATTCCACCAACCCAAATTTAGGGAAAAAAATCCCCCCAAATTCCCAGAGGTGGAAAAGTGGGAATCCAACACTCCCGAGGCTCCTCAGGGAATGTTTTCCATGGATTTGCTGCTCCTGAGGATTCCCAGCAGGGATTCATGGACAGCCCAGTCTTGTATCATCCCAAAAATTCCTTTTCCTGGGAATTCCTTACCCCTGGGAATTCTTTTCCCCAGGAATTCTTTCCCCTGGGAATTCCTTCCCCTGGGAATTCCCAGCTCCACAACTCCAATCCCTGAATGTTCCAATCCATGACTTCATCCCAAGAACATTCCCAAGCTTTTCCCCGGGAATTCAGCACCAATCCTGCATTTCCCACCCCGAACTTTGGGATTCCAACAGGTGGAAAAGCGGGATCATCCCTCTGGAAAAGCCCCGATCCCTGTTTTTTCCCCGGCGAGGGGCAGGAGAGGAGGCGGAGCCGGGCGGGATTCTGGGATGGGGATTCCCGGGAAAGGGCGGGGGCGGCTCCCGGCTCCCGCTGGAATTCCCGCTGGAATTCCCGGTACTCGGCATTCCAAGGGTTAAAGCGCTGCCATTTCCGCGCCATTCCCGAAATGTCCGGGAACAAAATGGCAGCGCTTAACCCTTGGAATGCCGGCTCGGCCGGGATTGGGAATTCCTGCCCGGGAATCCCGGGAATCTCCCATTCCCAGCGGGAGTTGCCCCCTCCTGATCCCACCGGGACCTATCCCGCTTTTGCCAAACTCCCAGCGGGTGATCCCGGGCTGGGAATTCCCTGAAATTCCCGGGATTCTTTGCCCTGTCCTGGGATCCTTTTGATTCCCGAGATTCCCACTGGGAGCTTCCCTCCCCCCCCTCCATTCCCACCGGGATCAGTCCCGCTTTTATCCCGCTTTTCCCAAACTCCCGGCGAGTCACTCCCGAGCTGCTCAGGTCTGGGAATTCCCTGAAATTCCCGGGATTCCCTTCCCTGTCCTGGGATCCCTTTGATTCCCAGCTGGATTTTCCCTCCCCCCGTTCCCACCGGGATTTCTCCCGCTTTTATCCCGCTTTTCCCAAACTCCCCGGGAGTGATTCCCGGGCTCCTCAGAGCTGGGAATTCCCTGCAATTCCCGGGATTCCTCTGATTCCCAGCCGGACTTTCCTCCTCCCGATCCCACCGGGATCGATCCCGCTTTTCCAAAACTCCCCGCGAGCCATTCCCCCGGCTGGGAATTCCCTGAAATTCGCGGGATTCCCTTCCCTGTTCTGGGATCCCTTTGATTCCCGAGATTCCTACTCCCCCCATTCCCACCGGGATTTCTCCCGCTTTTATCCCGCTTTTCCCAAACTCCCAGCGAGTGATTCCCGAGCTCCTCAGAGCCGGCAATTCCCTGCAATTCCCGGCATTCCTGGGATCCCTTTGATTCCCAGCGTGTCCCGAATTCCCACCGAGAATTTCCCCCTCTCGATCCCACCGGGATTTATCCCGCTTCTCCCAAACTCCCGGTGAGTAATTCTCGAGCTCCTCAGAGCTAGGAATCCCCTGAAATTCCCGGGATTCCCTTCCCTGGGATGCCTCCCTTCCCGATATTCCCACCAGGATCAATCCCGCTTTTCCCAACCCCCCTCGAGCCATTCCCGGGCTGGGAATTCCCTGCAATTCCCGGCATTCCCGACGTGTCCCGAATCCCACGGGAATTCATCCTGAGGCTGCTCCAGCGCTGGGAAATGCGGGAGAGACCCGGGAAAAGTTTGGGATAAGATCCGTGGAGCGGCTCCAGGAATTCCAGCCGCAGGGATCGGCTGTTCCCGGGAATTCCCTCGGGAATTCTGGAGCTGCGGGAAGCGGCTCGGCCGCTCCCGGATGAAATTTTTATCCAAGGGAAGGGAATTTTCCCACGGGAATTTGGGGAACTCATCCCTAAAATTCCTTCTCCTGGAAGTTCGGAGCTCCAAAGGCTCTGAAAAACTGGGAAAGGAGAATCCCAAAATTCTATTGGAGCTGTTGGAGAAATGGGGAACAGCGGCCGCCTGGAAAAATCCAGGGAGGAATTCCCAGAATTTCTGTGGAATTGCAGGAATTTCTGTCAAATTCCAGGCGAACTTTCCCTGGGGGGAGCCGGAATTATGGAAGGAATTTCCTGGGTTTTGTGGGAATTTGCAGGGAATTCTCGGGTTCATGGGAAAATGGGATTAAAGCCACGAAAATTCCTTAAAAATTCCTCTTTTCCCACTTTTCCTGTGGGAATTCTTCCCGGTTGGAATGTTCCAGGTTGGCCATGAGATTCCCAGGCTGGGATTTTTTGGGAATGAGCAGCAGCGTTTGGGATGGGAGCCCTGGGAATGTAGAGGAGGAAATCCAGCAGAATTCCCAACTTTTCCCAGGATTTTCCAGACGAATCCTCTTGTTATTAATTAACCATTAATTAATCAATAATTAATCATTAATTAAGTATTGATCCATTGTTTATTTTCCCTCCCAAATCGTCCTTTAAGGAGCAGAATTCCAAGATTTATTTGTTGGGAAGCGATTTGAATATTCCCGGTTAATTTAAATATTCGTAGATTCATTTGAATATTCATGAATTAATTTAAATATCCTTGAATAAATTTGCATAGTGAAGAGGGATTCGCGATCGGATCCTTCCCAATTAATTCCTCATTAAGGAGGGAATTTCCATCCTTAAATATTCCCAATCCCAGCAGCTTCTCCAGCTCCATACGCGCCAGGAACGGGGAAATTGCAAGCCGGAAATTCCTTGAAATTCCTCGGAATTCCTGTGTTTAACAGCAGCAGCTTTTCCAAAACCAAAGATTCCCAAGATTCCCGCTCAATCCCACCGGGAATTCCTTCCCCGCCTGGATTCTCCCAGTGGGAAGCGGGAAAAGCAGCAGGAAACTCAGAATTCCCGAGGAATTTTCTTATTTATCCATCAGAATTCCCGATTTTTTTTTAAAAAAAGAATTTCCCAGGAATGCCGGAGCCGGAGGATCCCAGGAGAATCCCTTTCCTCTCCTTTTCCTGGGATCTCGGGACAATCCCGTCCCTTTCCCAGGGAATCCCGTCCCTTTCCCTTTCCCCTTCCCAGGAATGCCGGAGCTGGGGGATCCCAGGACAATCCCTTCTGTTTTCCAGCTGGGAATTCTGGAGCTGGAGGATCCCAGGACAATCCCTTTCCTCTCCCATTCCCGGGAATGCCAGAGCCGCAGGATCCCGGAACAATCCCGTCCCTTTCCCAGGACAATCCCGTCCCTCTCCCTTTCCTGGGAATGCCGCAGGATCCCGGGCAGGGCAGGATTGGGAGGGAAGATCCATCCCGGGCCGAATCCCAGAATTCCCGCGGGGAAACGCGGCCGGGGATGGAGTGGGGAGGGAGCGACGGGGGAGACCCCACAGGGGAGAGGGGGACAGGGGAGAGGGGGATGGGACAGGGGAGGGGGGGATGGGACAGGTGAGAGCAGCAGAGGTGAGGGAAGACCCCGAACAGGTGAGACCGGGACAGGTGAGGGGAGAGTGGGACGGGACAGGTGAGACCCTGCCCAGGTGAGCCTGGCACAGGTGAGGGGAGACCCCACACAGGTGAGACCCACACAGGGGAGCAGCTACAGGACAGGTGAGGGCAGCACCTGCACAGGTAAGAACCTGTGAGAGGTGAGACTCACCCAGGTGAGACCCACCCAGCACAGGTGAGACCCACCCAGGTGGCATCTCCACCGGGCAGGTGAGGACCCAGACAGGTGAGCACCTGCACAGGTGAGACCCTGGCCAGGACAGGTGAGCAGGGACACAGGGGAGACCCTGAACAGGTGAGTTGGTCTCAGCTGTCCCGGGTAGGTCTCACCTGTCCCGGTCTCACCTGTCCCATGCAGCTGCTCCCTCGTGTGAGGTCTCTGCTCACCTGTGCAGGTGTTGACTTGTGCAGCTCTCACCTGTCCTGTGCAGCTCTCACCTGTGCAGCTCTCACCTGTGCAGCTCTCACCTGGAACCTGCTTGGGGCAGGTGAGACCCTACAAGGGGGAGCACCCACCCAGGTGAGCCCAGCCCAGGGCAGAGCTCGGCCGTGGCTCCTTCCTGAGCATTCCCAGCGCTCCAACCCCTTCCCAAATCCCAAAAATCCCAAACCCCAAAATCCCAACTCCAAAAAATCCAAAACCCCTTCCCAAATCCCAAACTCCAAATCCCTAACTCCAAAAATCCCAAATCCCAACCCCTAAATATCCCAAAATCCCAAATCCCTAACTCCAAAAATCCCAAATCCCAAACCCCAAATATCCCAAAATCCCAAATCCCTAACTCCAAAATCCCAAATCCCAAACCCCAAATTCCCAACCCCCCAAAACCCAAAACCCCAGATCCCATCCCCATCCCCATTCCAGGGGCTGCCCAATGCTCCCAATCCCGCCGGAGAATCCTGGCAGGAATTCCAGGAATTCTGGCGGATTTGGATCCTCTCATCCCAAACCAACCCCGGCCGGGACTTCCCAACCCCTTGGAAAACCTGGGAGATTTCCCTCCTCGGGAATGGGGTCAAATTCTACGGGAATCATCGACCTTTCCCAAAAACCCAAGAATTTTGGGAAAACTCCTCTTGGAGCTCCTCCCCAGCTTTTCCAGGATAAAATTCCAGCCTCCCATCCTGGCTCCCGAATTCCAGGCCCAGAATTCTGGCCCGTGGTGCGGCAGAGATTCCCCATCCCACAGAATTCCATGGAATTCTGGGCTCCTACCTGTCAGGGAAGGTCATGGGTTCCCGCCGGGATGCAGCCGGAGCCGAGGATCCTGCGGGAAGAGAGAGCCCGGTGAGAATCCCGGGAATGAAACCATTCCTGAGGGAACCATCCTGAACCTTGGATCCCCTGGGAAAAGAGGAGAAAATTCCCATTCTTTTGGGGGGGGGATTTTTGGGGTTTTATTCCCGATTTTTTTTTCCAAGGGAAATTTAAGAAGGAGCCAACTCCTCCCTGGAAGCCTCTGGAAGCGACATTCCCAAGTTTCCCTGAGGAGGAGCCGGGTTTATCCCGGATTTCTCCCGGAGCTCATTCCCAAGCTTTAAATCCCTCATTGCATTGGGATTTATCCTGGCAGGAGCCGCCTTTTCCAGGCAGAAAAACCCCGGGAATCAACCAGGAAAGGCCGGGAGAGGATCCCAAAATCCATGGGAATATTTCCAAGGTGAATCCAGAGGATGATCCAAGATTTTTCCAGGGATAAAGGCCAGCAGGAGGAATTTTCCATGGAAGTGGCAAATCCCTGGAAGAGCCGGATTCTCCCTCTGGATCAATCCCAAATCCCTGGATGTCCCTTCCCACCCCAATCCCAGGATTCTGCCCCATCCCAGGATCCTGGCTCATTCCCAATCCCGGCGGCTCTTCCATGAAAAATCGGGAAAAAACAATTCCTTGGGGAAGTTTTGCTCCAGGAGAGCCTCCCAAGGATCCCAAGGAAACATTCCCAGGGTTTGTGCCCCTTTTCCTTCGGGAACATCCCAGATTTCCTGCTCCCTCCGGGAAAACGTGGAGGGAAGGGATCGGGGGGCACCGGGAAAGGGGAATTCCAGTGGGAATCCAGGAGCCCTTTCCCAAAGTTTGGGGTTCTCGGGATCGGGGTGGGATCCTGGGATTTGGGAATCCGGGCACGGGAATGAGGAGTCCTGGAAATATGGCTCAGCCCCGGGATTCAGGAATTCTGGGATGGTTCAGTCATGGGATTCGGGAATTCTGGGAGGGCTCAGCCCCAGGATTTGGGAATTCTGGGAGGGTTCAGCCCCGGGATTTGGGAATCCCAAAACGACGGCACAGCCATGGAATTTGGGAATTCTGGGATGGTTCAGCCCTGGGATTTGGGAATCCTGGAACCTCAGCACAGCCCTGGGAATGGGGAATCCCAAAAAGATGGAACCACAGGGAAAATTGGGAATCCCAAAACTATGGCACAGAGCTGGGAATTGGGAATCCCAAAATGACAGCACCACCAGGAAAATCGGGAATTCCAGCACCATGACACAGCCACGGGATTTGGGAATGCTGGAACCTCGATGCCACTGTGGGATCTGGGAATCCCAAAACGATGGAACCACCAGGAAAACTGGGAACCCCAACTCAAGCAGAGCCCTGGGAATTGGGAATCCTGGGACCGCCACGGGAATTGGGAATCCCAACCCTATGGCAAAACCAAGGGATTTGGGAATGCTGGCACCACCGGGAATTCCCACGCACAGGAATCCCCAAACGAGGCCGAGGAATTTGGGAATTGGGAATCCCAAAACGACGGCACCACCAGGAAACTCGGGAATGCTGAGCAGGAATTGGGATAAAAACACCAATTCTGGTTAAATCCAGGGATTGTTCTGCCCTTTCCGGCAGAATTCCCGGGAAGGGGGGATCCCATGGGATCGCGGCACCTCCAGAGCTTCCCAAGGAGTTTTCCCATGGATCAGGGAGCCCGAGATTCCCTAAAAATCTCCCCCTGGATGAGCCAGGCCCAGGCTGGGAGCATTCCCAGGGTCCCAGGGATGGCTCTTCCCGAGTATTCCCAAGGAATTCCCGAGGTTTGGATCTCAGCAGGAGCCAGAGGAGCCGCCTGACCCCTTTCCCGCATTCCAAAGGTTGGGATTTCCTGCTGGATCCAGCTCTGCCCGAGGCTTTTCCAAGGTGGGAATTCGGGATGGGGAAGCTCCGTTTGCTCCAGAAAACATCCAAGAATCCATGGAAAAACGGGATTTGGAGGGATTCCTTTGGAAGTGGCAGCTTTTCCATCGGGATCCAAGGAATTGCAGCTTCAGGGGTTTCCCAGAGGAATTCCAACATCCGGGAGAGGCAAATCCTGGGAATCCTCTGGAATTCCGGAGCTTGGATCTTTCACTTCCAAGGATTTGGGGTCTCATTCCCAAAAAACCAACTTTGAAACGCCAGGAATATCCTGGGAATCCGACGTCCTCCGGAACAAATCCGGCTCAGATCCCTCTTCATCATTCCAAGTTTTCCTTTTCCCTCTGGAATTTCTCCATGGGAATGTCCAGGATCCCATTCCTGCCAACATTCCCGAATCCCAGCAGGAAAAAACGATCATCCAGGAAAATCCGGGAGGGAAAATCCCCCCAGTCCAAGGGTTTGGAATGTCCCAAATTCCGGGAAAAGTCAGGATTGGGAATCTCCATGGAATTCCTGCCGGACAAAGCTCCCCAGGGAATCCAGGGAAGAGAATTCCAGTGGTTTTTTTGGAGCTGGAAATTCCAATTTTGGCTCCAATGAGGAATTCCGGCCTCAGGACGCACCAGGGAAAATTCCAAGGATTTCCCGCTCCGGGAGGAGAATTCCCAGCGCAAATTCGCGGCATCCAGGGGGATTTCAAAGCTCCAAAATTCCCAGATTCTTCCCAGGATTCCTCCACGGAATTCCAGGAAAAGCGCCTGGATGGAAGCTCCTGGAGCGGCTCCGACCATCACGGGATGGGAAATTCCAGGAATTTTCAGGAATTCGGAGCCATCCTCCGGCGTTCCTCTCCGATATCCCGGGATTTGGAGCCTCCCTGTGCTGGCAAATCCCGGCGGGATCTTCCCAGCCCCATCCCAGAGCCCTTTCCAGGTTTTCCTTGGGAAGAGGGAAAAGGCTCCTGCCAGGAGCTCTGATCCCGAAATTCCCCCGAGCCCGAGGGAAATCCAAGCAGAGACCAATCAGGAATCTCCCCCCCTCCACTCCTGGATTCCCAAGCCATTCCTGGATTCCCGAGCCATTCCCAAATTCCTGCTCAAATCCCAAATTCCCGCTCCATTCCCGGATTCCCGAGCAATTCCCAAATTCCCGAGCCATTCCTGCATTCCTGCTCCATTCCTGGATTCCCAAGCCATTCCTGAATTCCTGCTCAAATCCCAAATTCCCGCTCCATTCCCGGTTCCAGGGATGGGGAATTCCATCCCCGAGACCAGCTTAGTTCCCGAGCCATTCCCAGATTCCCGCTCCATTCCCGGATTCCTGAGCCATTCCCAAATTCCTGCTCCATTCCCAGATTCCCACTCCATTCTCAAATTCCTGAGCCAGGGATAACTCTGGGAATCCGCTGCAGTTCCAGGTACACCCTTGGGATCCAGGCCTGGGAATCGGGGCTGGAATAACCCCAGAGCTGGAAAAATCAGGGAATGTGGGGCTTGGAAAAACCTGGGAATTAATCCATGGAAAACAGGGGCTGGAATAACCCTTTAGTGAGGGATCCGAGGCTGGAAAAATCTGGGAGATTATCCAGGAAAAAAAAGGGATAAATCCAGGGAAATCTGGGATTGGAGCAACCCTGGAGTTTCCAAGGGAATCTGGGCCAGTCCCTCCAAATTCCCGATTTCCCAGGAATTCCAGGACATTCCTTAAAGCTCCCTCCCGCCCTGGAGCGGGATTCCCTGGAGCGGGATTCCGTGGGAATGAGAATTCCCAGAATTCCCAGAATCCCTGGAGCCGAGCTGCCTCACGGAGCAATCCCGGAATTCCGCAGGGAATCTTCTCCTCCCTGGGATTCCTCCGTAGGGGAACGGTTTGGGATGATCCCATTCCATCCCTTCCAACGCTTCCCATCATCCCAAGTTTTTCCAACCTGGCCTTGGACACTTCCAGGGATGGGGAATTCCAGGGATACGGAAACACCTGGAATCATTCCCACAGGGAATGCTCCAGCTCCTGGCAAAGAGGGGAACAAAACTCCCAAGGAATTCTGGCGGCTCCTCCAAAACTTTGGGATTTTCCCATCAGATTTTACGGGAGATGGGATGGAAACGACGGAAAAGTGCTGAGATTTTTCCTTTCCCTATTAAATATCAAAAAAACACCCGGGAATTTTGATGGGATCTTGACATTATGGAGCCGGACTGGGGGAGCTGAAGGAATAAATCCTCATTTTGTGGCTTTTCCGTGGAAAAAAAGGAATCCAGGAGTGACTTTTCCAAGGAACTGGGGTGGACAGGACCCAGCTCGTTCCCTCTGGGATCCAACCTCGTCCTTTTTGTGGGAAAATCCCTGGGAAGTCCTAGTTTTTCCCTTCTTTTGATTCATCCCATGAATTTTCCAGGCACTAAACTCAATGGAATTCCCAGATTTCCCTTCATTCCCAGTTTCCCTGGAGCGGGAGCAGCTCCTGGAGCCTTCGGCCATTCCCGGGGTGTTCCAGCTGCTCCGGCCCCGTGATCCCTGGGAATTCCAGCAGGAATTAGAGGAGCTGAACTGGAGCCGCTCGTATTTTTAAGAGGATCTGGGAAAATCCCATTCCTTTGGAATTAGGAGCTGCCCCAGCCGCTTTTCCCTGGAGTCTGAAGCTCCGGAGAGATCCAGGAGAGGCGGAGGGCCGGAATTCCTTGGATTTCACTGGGAAATCGTGGAATTCTGGAATTCCTGCTGTGTTTAAGGCTTGGGATTCTTGGGAATCCTGGGAAAGCCGCGGAGTTTGGGATCTGTGTGAGAAACCGGAGGGAGCAGCGCAGGATTCCCGGGAAACTGAGGCTGCTCCGTCCCTGGGAGTGTCCGAGACCAGCTTGGAAAAACCTGGGATAGTGGGAAGAGTCCCTGGATCATCCTTGAGCTCCTTCCCAGCCCCACCATCCCAGAATTCCACGATCCACGGCCGCTTCCCGCTCCTCTCCCAGAATCCATGGCCACTTCCAGCCCCTTTCCTGCTGATCCCTGGCAGATTCCAGCTTCTCTCCCAAAATCCACGGTAGATTCCAGCCCCTTTCCTGCTGATCCCTGGCCCCAACCCGCTCCTATCCCAAAATCCACGGCCACTTCCAGCCCCTTTCCCAAAACCCAAGGCTGATTCCAGCCCCTTTCCTGCTGATCCCTGGCAGATTCCAGCCCCTTTCCCTCCCTGGCAGATTCCAGCCCCTTTCCCAAAATCCCTGTCCGCTTCCTGCTCCTCTCCCAAAGAAAATCCCTGTCCACTTCCAGCCCCTTTCCCAAAACCCAAGGCTGATTCCAGCCCCTTTCCTGCTGATCCCTGGCAGATTCCAGCCCCTTTCCCAAAATCCCTGTCCGCTTCCTGCTCCTCTCCCAAAATCCCTGGCAGATTCCTGCTCCTCTCCCGCTGATGCACGGCCACTTCCAGCTCCTTTCCCAAAATCCAAGGCTGCTTCCAGCCCCTCTCCCAAAATCCCTGGCAGCTTCCATCCCCTTCCCGCTGATGCACGGCCACTTCCAGCTCCTTTCCCAAAATCCAAGGCTGCTTCCAGCCCCTCTCCCAAAATCCCTGGCAGCTTCCATCCCCTTCCCGCTGATCCATGGCCAGTTCCAGCCCCTCTTCCAAAATCCATGGCCAATTCCAGCCCCTTTCCTGCTGATCCACGGCCACTTCCAGCCCCTTTCCCAAAATCCCAGGCCGATTCTAGCCCTTTCCCGCTGCTCCAAGGCCGCTTCCAGCGCTGCCATCCCCGATTCCCAAGGGCCGCTCCGCTTTCACTTCCTGTGTGACTCTCCCCGCTCCCGCTTCCCGGCAGGAGGGAGAGATCCCGGAGCCCAGCACCTGGAACGGTCGTTCCCGGGATTCGGGATAGCCGGGGGTGCATCCAGGAGCTCTGGAATTGTGTCCCGGGAATGGGGGAGCGCTCCGAGCACGGCAGGAAAAACCGGGACAAGCGAAAGTAAAACCGAGCGGCGGTGTGGGAAAATCGTGGAAAAATCGTGGAAAAAGCAGCGAGGAAACGCTCGGGAAAAGCCGGGATGCGAATCCCGACCCCATCCCGAGCGAGGACATTCCCGCCTGGAATTCTCTCCCGGTTTCCTTTCACCGTGCGGGGCCGCTCCCGGAAAAAGAGTGAGGAGATGCTCGGGAGAAGCCGGGATGCGAATCCCGACCTCGCATCCCGAGCGAGGACATTCCTGGCTGGAATTCTCTGGCTGCCCCCAATTCCCGGTTTCCCTTTGCCCACCGCGTGCGGTGCGGGGCCGCTCCCCGCGGCTCGTCCCGCATCCCCCGGTACCCCCGGAATCGCCGGTACCCCGCGGGCGGCGCATCCCGGTGCTGATCCCCTGATCCCGATCCC
>VWZW01003480.1:14419-24588 GCA_013397115.1 Edolisoma coerulescens
CTCCTGTCCAGTCTCTGTTTCTAGGTAGCCCCTCAAGGCATCAGTTCGACATCCCAGGGAACCACTCAGGCCCAGCAAAGCCCAACCTCCTCCTGCTCTGCCACCAGCACAGCGGGACAGCGAGCGTGGGGACCCCCAACCCCAGGTGTGAGCCTGGAGCACCCCGGGATTCCCTCCTGCCCTGCCTCCCCCCCTCCCTGTGCCCTGTGGGACTCACCTGGGACATCATGGGGCTGCTCAAGGCCGGCTGCTGCTGGGCTGGGGGGAGGCCGGGGGCCTGCGGGGGCGNTCCAGGGGCCTGAGCAAGTCCTCCGGGGTGAGGGGCGATTTTAGCAAGGGTAGCAATTTCAGCTACAAGTGGTGGCAGCTCTGTGTGATTCAGCTCTTTGTGAAACCACCCAGGCAGAACTCGGGGACAGAGAGACAGGAGCCTTTGCTTGGCAGATTCCACAGAGGTAGCTTTATTCAGCAGTCCCTGTGAAGGGGGGCAGGGGCAAGGGTCCCCTGGGGTCAGGGGTAGGAGCAGGGGTTTATATGGGAAAGGCAGGGGGTGGGGTAGAAATCAGTCAGCCAACGGGACACAGACCATCACCATAAAGAAACCAAGGCGTGTTGGGAGTGGCTCTTTTCCTCACCATGACCGAGAGGAAGGTTGCTTATCTCTAGGGAGATTTGGCCCTCAGGAATTTCTCCTCCAGGGGAGTGCAAAAGGCTCTTGTCTCGAGGGCCCACAGCCCTCCACATCCAGGTGCACACACCGAGCCTCCCAAGCTGATCAGGGATCTCCTCCTCTGCCAACAGCAGCGCTGGCCTGCTGGAGGCTCCTCACCCCCACATGATCCCAAACCCAGGGAGCTGCCAGGTCCATCTGTGCCAGCTCAGGACCACGAGAGCCCGTGGGAAGGAGCTGGAGAGCTGCTCCCAGTCCCAGCTCAGCTCTGGGCACAGCCCCACCAGGACTCCAACGCTGTCATGACCTGACTGCCCGCAGCAGAGGGGAATGGGGGGGACCCGATCCCACGGCCTCACAGAGCCCCTTTTCTCCCAGGAAAAGGCTGGGAGATGGCAGGATGAAAGCAATCCCTTCCCATGGCAGGAAAAGCCGGGAAGGAGCACGATACGCGCTGCTGGCACCCAGCTGGGAAGTGTCTCCTCAGTATTCTGGTCTTATTTCCAGAAATAAAAGGGTTGTGCAACTACTGCTCAGTGCCCAGTGGCTGCTGTTTAACCAATTCTGCCTCTGATCTCCCACATCTCCACAGCTGATCTCCAGGGATTCTGCTGAGGAGCTCTGGCAGCAGCCACGTGCCGCAAAGGAGGGAATATTCCACTGCCAGCTGCTCAGGGACTGGATGGGAGAAGAGCCCCTGAGTCCCCCAAGCACTTCCACCCCCATGGAATAAACACAAGGATGTGGAAGAAGGTGGGCTTGGTGGTTTTTCCCCTCAAGTGACAATTCTTTGCATTTTTTTTTTTTTCCCCTTTCTCCCAAGATGTTTCTGATCACTTGCCATTATGTAAAGCCTGGAAAGCAAATGTTCTGTTCCCGTGGGGGGGCCCGGAGGGAAAAATTACAGGAAGAGCCAAAAAGCAGCTTCTCTCTCACTCTGCTCGGCACAGGCTGGGACAGATCTTCTCCCAGCACTCCGTGAATCAGTCCTGGAGGTGGCTGCAGCTCCCAGAGTGAGCACAGCCCTGCACACGATGGGAACATGTCCCGGGAGACACCGTGGGCACGTCTGACCTGGGAGATGAAGGTTCCAAAGCCAGGCTGGGTGCTGGGATCCAGCCCTGGAAGGATTCTCGTGGAGCAGTTATTGCCCACAAGCATCAATCTACTTCTCCTGCCCACAAAAATGATGGTTCCCAAGGGGTTTGGCACCTGCTGCTGACCAGTGGGAACAGAGGACAGTGGGACAACACCAGGTTCTGCTCAGTGACACCACAAAGTCACAGCTGCCCCACAGCTCCTCAGCTGTCACGGGATTAAATGGCAGCAAAACCCGGGCTCTTCCACAAACACCTTCCAGGTGTTTTAACCAAGTTGGAAATCAAGGATTCTGCTCCTCCCTGACTCAGGGGAGGTGTCCTGGACGCGCCCACCCAGCACACACATCCCTTGGGAAGCTGCTGCCAGAACAGGCCACCCGTGACACCCCCGGGGAACATCCCCCGTGCATGGGCTGGGCTCTGTGGTACCTGGATGGACAAGGAAGGAGGGAGCTGAAGCAGCAGAGAGACTCGGGATCCTAATTCCCTTTGGCTCCAGCCAAATCCCCCTTGGCTCCCAGCAGCTCTGGAGCCCAAGCCTGCAGTGTGCTCCCATTCAGTGAATCACTGTGAGAGAACATCGTGGGCAGATCCCAGTTACAGAGTCTTTGATGAGGTAACTGCAATGCCTGCTGAGACCAAGGGGTGACACCTTTCCTGGCCCTCCTGCTTGGAAAGCGAGACACAGTGCCAGGAGGTTCATCCTGAGGATCCTCAGGGGTGGGAGAGATTTTGGGAGCAGAAGGGAAGGGCAGCACAACTTGGGGCACAGCAGAGGAGAGAAAACAACGTGAATCGGGAGTTTGGGTTGCAGGGGCTGGGAGCAAACTCTGCCCTTTGCTCCAGGTAACTCTGCTGAAGGGATGGGAGAGGTGATGGTGAGTTCTGAAGAAGCAGGTGATGGCACAACCAGGTGGCACAACCATGCCAGGCTACCGAGATCCTGGTGCCACCCATGTCCTGTTTTAACCAGAGCATCACAAGCCCCAGTTCCTGAGCCCAAAACCAGCCTGCCAAGTGCCCCTTGGCATGGAAAGAGCCCCAGTTCCCCAGCCCAAAACCAGCCTGCCAGGTGCCCCCTGGCATGGAAAGAGCTCCAGTTCCCCAGCCCAAAAACTGTGCCAGGTGCCCCTTGGCATGGAAAGAGCTCCAGTTCCCCAGCCCAAAAACTGTGCCAGGTGCCCCTTGGCATGGAAAGAGCCCCAGTTCCTGAGCCCACAACCAGCCTGCCAAGTGCCCCTTGGCATGGAAAGAGCCCCAGTTCCCCAGCCCAAAACCAGCCTGCCAGGTGCCCCCTGGCATGGAAAGAGCTCCAGTTCCCCAGCCCAAAAACTGTGCCAGGTGCCCCCTGGCATGGAAAGAGCTCCAGTTCCCCAGCCCAAAAACTGTGCCAGGTGCCCCTTGGCATGGAAATAGCCCCACAGCCGCCTGGAAGCAGCGCCGTACCTGCCCGTGACGTCCTGCTGGCAGTGCTGCCCTTGCTGCTCCCGATGCTGTCCCCCCGGGTCAGGATGGAGATGCCACTGAAGCTGCTGGCTTTGGTGACGGGCGGCCGCAGGCTGCGGATGGAGCCGTCGGAATCCGTGCTGCTCCAGGGCCGCGGCTCCAGGGATTTGATCTCGCTCTCGGTGCTGCTCTGGCGGCTGCCAGAGGCCCGGCTCAGCCCGTCCCGGGTGCCCCTGCAGAGAGCAGAGGAGTCAAACTGGGCTCCAGGCAAGGGGGAATGGCAGAGCTGCTGGTGCTGCACCAGTACACCCAGGGCAGGGTGGTGGGGACAGTCAGCAGCTGGGTTTGGGACCCTTTTGGGGTGGCGAGGGGGGTTTGACAGGAAAAAATCTCTCCGGGGCACAGCTTTTTGTGCTGAGCCAGCCCCTGCGGTGACAGCCAGCTCCTGGCCCCTTCCCCAGCCTGACCCCAGCCTGGGGAGACCCCAGCAGGGTCGGAGGAAGATCCTGTGCTAAAGAGCTCCGTGCCTCAGAACGAGGAGCTTTTAAAGGCCTGGAGACAAGGCTGGTGGAGATCTTGGACATCACTTCCCACTCCAGCCCTGGTGAGGATTTCTGCCCAGCTGGGCCTGTTTGCCCAAAGTTGTGGCTGCCCCATCCCTGGAAGTGTCCAAGGCCAGGTTGGACGGGGCTTGGAGCAACCTGGGATAGTGGAAGGTGTCCCTGCCCATGGCAGGGGGGTGGAAAGGGATGAGTTTTAAGATCCCTTGCAACCCAAATCATTCCAGGATTCTGGGATATCGCTACCCCCAGAGCTGTGCCCCCACTGACCACCCTCCCCCTCAGCCCAGGCCAGCTCTGGCCACAGCAGGATTTTATGGAATATCAGCACATCCCCCCAAGCAGTGAGCCTGGTCTATCAGCCCAGTTAAAGGCAGAAACCTGGGAATGGGTTCCTGGGCTTTCCCTGGGGAGGGATGGTGAGGAAGAGCTGCCGAGCGTGGCTCAGAAAAAAGAGCTTGGAAGGAACTCCTGAGGTGATGCCCTGGGCTGCTGGGAGCGTGTGGGAGCCAAAAATGCATCTCTTGGAAAAGCAGCACAATGGTTACATCCCTTGAGACCTCAAACTGGTCCTGAGGCCAACATCTCCTCCCTCTCCTATGCAGGGGAACCCCAAAAGCAGCTTAACCGAGCTCCTCGGGGCCTGGGCACCACAGGCAGGGAAGCTCTTGGCACAGCCCTGGCTGCAGCTCAGCTCCCAAAGCCGCAGCCGCATCAGCAACGGGGTTTTTGCTCCATTCTGGGCAAGTTTTACTCCGACCCCACAGATCTGAGAACTGTCCTTGCTGTCCTGAACACCTCAGGACACAGCCCCTGTGACTGTGCTGAGGACACCGCATCCTCCAGGACAGCCTGAGGCAGGTGATGGCACAAGGAGAGGGACAAAGCTGCTCCTGCCTGGCTCAGATCCTCCTGTCCTGTCCCACACAGAGCTGCCCCATGTCCAGAGCTTTGGCTGGGAGAGCAGAGCCCAGCAGGGATGAGGCTCTCTCCCTTTTGATCCCGTTTTTATGCCCACACCTCGTCTGTGCCCAGTGACTCATCAGCCTCGCTCCAGCCCTTTCATCCATGGGAAAACTGCTTAATAACAAAAGGCTGCTCAAACACGTTCCCAGTGCCCTCAGCAGCTCCTGTGGCTCAGATGGAGCCTGAGACACTTCACTGTCACCATTAAGTCATCCAGCCTTGATAATCAGGGATTAGGGACAACCCTGCCTGATCCTAATGCTGATCCTGGCACTGTAAGGGCAGGGATTTCCTGTCCTTCTGCGGAACAAGAGGTGGAATGGTTTGAAAACTGCTGGAATCCCTCCCTGCCATTCCAACCCTCCTTTTTAATTGATGAATCAGCCAAAACAGGACTCGAAATTGACGTTGCAAAGAAAACACCTTCGGTAACTCCACGAGCAGCTGCGCACGGGGGGGACTCAGCAGGACACGGCACCAAATAAATCCCACAGAGATCCCTACAAATCTGCCTCTGTCTGTGAGAGCTACAAGCAAAGCCTTCTGTGGAGAGTCTGATGAGGGAAAAGCATCATTTTGGAGTCGTGCAGGGTTCTGGAGACACCCCCAGGAGCTGCAGGGCAGCGCTCACCTGCTGTCCGTGAGGTATCCGTTCTGGCCAGACTGGGAGCGCGACCACGGAGATGGGGAGGAAAGAAAAGGGAGATTTAGTAACTCTGAAAGGACAAACCCAGGTGATTCCAGAGGGTGGGGCTGGGACACAGAGTGTGTTGAGGTGTGGTGTTGAGCCTCCTGCACACCAGCTCCCCGTGGATCTCCAGCCAGGCCTTTGGGAACCTTTCCTGATCCCTGCGACTCTGAGATCTCTCAAATCTGAGTCCTCAGCTCCCTCCTCCACTGAGGCAGCTTTGATTTGTGCATCTGACAACCGAGGCCAGGCACAGAAGGGTCTTTATGGACTAAATGCAGCATTTGGAGCCGACTCCAGCTGGGAGTGCCCCTGGAGCAGCCTCCGAGCCAGATGTGAGCGTGGGACACGGCTCCAAGCAGAGAGCAGGGATTTCAGGAAGCAGTACCCAAGCTGGACACTTCATGAGACAGACAATAAACACCCTGCTCAAATTCCTCCTGGGAATGCCCAAATTCCTCCTGGGAAGGCCTAAATTGCTCCCAGGAATACCCAAATTCCTCCTCCCTGTGAGGGTGGGGAGACTGCTGGGTCAGGAGGGGGAAGCTGCAGCACAGGGAAGAAGCTGGGAGATGCAGCTGCTGCTCCCTTTGGGGCAGGAACTGGTTTTCTGATCACCCCAAAAATGCCACTGCATAAATGTATAATCTGGGCAGCAAGGAACAGGACTGCATCCATTGCTCCCTGAAATTTTAGGGAAGGAGCAGATTGGAGGGTGCAGGCGTGGCTCCTCCAGCCCAGCATCTCAGACGTCTTTGTTGGGAGCTGTAATTCACTGGCACATCCCCAAAATTCTGAAAAATTGGTAGAAAAGGCAACGACAAGATCTGACCTCTCGGCATATTCAAGGCCACCTCGTGCCCCAAAGCTCCAGGAGGATCCTGGCAGGTGAGTGATCCCAACTTACCTCTCGTGCAAATATCCGCTCCCTGACCCGCTGATACTCCTCCTCTCGCTCTTCTATGGATTTGCTCCTTCTCCCATCCTGCAAGGGGAGTCTGATCTGAAGGGACAAACACAGCTCAGGGGTCAGCAGTTGCCAGCGGGAGCAGTCAGCTGCTGGGAATTTTGGGTGGGATGTGGATTAGGTGGTGCCTAGATGGATGCAGTGATCCAGCCTCTGCCTTTGGACCTACCTTTGGGACATCCCCGAGTCCAGGGATGAACCTCCCAGAGGTGCCAGGACGTTCATTCCTGGACATCCATCCACCTCCTGCCCCGAGCACAACCACCCTGCCCGAACTCTGCCTGAGTTCCAGAGATCAGG
The DNA here is from genome assembly GCA_013397115.1 of Edolisoma coerulescens. NCBI lineage: Eukaryota > Metazoa > Chordata > Aves > Passeriformes > Campephagidae > Edolisoma > Edolisoma coerulescens. The sequence goes on from VWZW01003480.1 coordinate 21,117, forward strand.
AATATCCCCAACAGGCTGTTCCCAGGGGGAAAAGCTGAAGGTCATCCTTTGGAGCTTGTGCCAAGGCCCCTGCTCCCTCAGGGATTCTGTGCTCCGTGGGCAGCTGCACCCCCGAGTGCCACCACAGGGAAACCAAAATCTGGGATTGACTGCAGTGACCAGCTTCTCATCCTGACTGGAATTCAGGAACAGGTCCCAGAGCACGGGACAGCGCTGAAGTGATGTGACTCTGGGTTGAGATGGGATATTGGGAGAGAATTCCTCCCTGTGAGGGTGGGGAGGCCCTGGCACAGGGTGCCCAGAGAAGCTGGGGCTGCCCCTGGATCCCTGGAAGTGTCCAAGGCCAGGTTGGACGGGGCTTGGAGCAACCTGGGACGGTGGGAGGTGTCCCTGCCATAGCAGGGGTGGAATGGGACGACCTTTAAGGTCTTTTCCAACCTAAACCATTCCATGTTTCTATGAAGATGGGAGCTACAAGACCCTGAGATCCCTGGGGAAGGGCAGGACTCGCTGCAAGCCCCAGGAAGAGAGAGGGGAAAGACACCCAGCTGAGGAGCATTCCCAAGGAAACCTTGGCAAAAGGCTCCACCTTAAAACCTGGCCTCACCCCCAGCTGATTTCAGGGTATGGAGAAGCACACCCATAGAACCCACACCAATTCTTCCTCCATTTCCACAGTATTTGGAAAAGTTTTCATGAAATTCAGATGCTGCTGCTCGGGTGGGGCGGGAGCTTCTATGAAATGTTACTTCAGGAAATCCAAGAGAGTTTTGGAGTCGTTCTTGCCTTGTGAGCAGCCACACCTGACTTTCCCAAAGGCTGCCCCACTGCCACCCCTCACCTGGTTATCATCCCGATCCATGCTGGTGTCATCCCGTTTTAGGATAAACCTCTGCGGGAACTCTGCGTTCTTCTCATCCTTGATGTGCTCGGAGAACCTCTGCTCGGGGCTGCAGGAAAACCAGCCCTTGTTAGGGGGGGAAAAACGGGCCCAGAACAGGCCAAGATGTTTGTGGTGTGAAATTCTGGCTCTGGCTGACGGCAACGAGAGCTCCTGTCCCTTTTCTGGGAACTATGGAGAGCCAGGGAGGGATGCAAGGAAAAGATTCTTCCCTATTCCTTCATTTTATGACTCTTGATTCTTCTGAAGAGAGATCTCCCCTTCTTATGAGGCAAAAAAAATGTGGTGTGGAACCCATCCTGCTATGGAGAATTCCTNAGGAAAGGAAAGGAAAGGAAAGGAAAGGAAAGGAAAGGAAAGGAAAGGAAAGGAAAGGAAAGGAAAGGAAAGGAAAGGAAAGGAAAGGAAAGGAAAGGAAAGGAAAGGAAAGGAACCTTACATTCGTGTGTTACTGGTCTTGTTGATGATCACAGCCTTCCCGGTCTGATCCACGTTGTGATCCATCCCGAAATAGGCCGCGACCCGGTGCAGCAGCATCCGGTGGTACGAGGTCATCTGGGGGAACTTCTTGAACTGATTGCTGGGAAGAGGGGGAAAGGGTTGGAATTCCAAGCAACTGATCACATCAGGATGGACCAGAGAACAGGGCTCCTCACCAGCGTGTCCCGAGGATGTTCCCTTCTCCCCTGGGAGCCCAAATTCCCAAATTCCACATTACAAACCCCTTCTGCTTGACACAAACTCGGTGATCGCTTACTTGTTATCACTGATGAACTCCAGAATCTCCTGTTCCAACTTGAGCAGCATCATTCTATCCCTGCCAAGACAAAAGAAAGGAAAAGGCCACTTCAGGGACAGTGGAACAGCTTTCCCTGCTCCCAACCCCTCTCCTGCAGCAGAACAAATCCCAAACTCCTGGAGCAGGTGACACCTTTGACCTGATTCCACACGTTAACAGAAGGGGCTGAAAAACTCCCTGCTTTTCAAATATTCTCAACTGAACACCAGATTTTTTCCAGAGTAAGGCTGTTTTGCTAACAGCTTTGGAAATCCTGAATCCCTGCTCTGCTGGAGACTCCAGCTTTGCTATTCCCATGCCAGCCTTTCCCTCAATTCCACTGATTATTCCCACAGCAGCTCCTGTACGGGCTGACACTTGACAATCATTTATAGAAAAGGGTTTAGAACAATCAAAATTATTTCTTAGTGCTCAAACAATTATTTGTCCTTCTCTCTCTCCATCACACCCAATTCCATGTTTGGAATTAAACAGGATATAAAATTACAGCTGTGCTTTTAGTTTCTACATCATCCCAGCTCTGGTAACTCCTGGAATTCCAAAGAGGAAAACACAAAACCAATTGCAGGTCTGTCTGGAGGTGCTGCAATCCCCCAGGATACAGGAATGCCCACAGACAGGGACACACAGACCCCTCAGGGAGTTGTTTTACTGACCAGGACCTACCGTGGGTTTTTTTTCAGTGTATTTACTAAAAATTCATGCAAATCTATTCCAGTGGAGTCTGTATATTCCTGGCTGGAATCTGAAAAAAACAACAAGGGCAGTAGAACAAATTAACAAACACTGAAACAGCACAGAGGGAAGGGAAGGGAAGGGAAGGGAAGGGAAGGGAAGGGAAGGGAAGGGAAGGGAAGGGGGAAGGGGAGAGGAAAGGGTTGTGTCTCTGTGCACGAGGATGATGTTCCCGCATTTCCCAGCCTAACCCAGGGATTAAGCACCCTTTTCCCAGGACAGCAGGACCAGCACACCCAGTACAAGGAACTCCAAGGCCCCATTAGGAGGATTCCAGAGGGAGGGAGATGGGATGGGTTTGTGGAAGGACACCTGGGTCCCAAAAGCACCCCTTGGACCCTGGAACACCCTCCGGACACTCCTGGCTGTCACAGCAGGTCCTTGCAGATGGATATTCCATACTTTGGTCCAAGCAATTTCTGCCTTGCAATCCTTACATCCTGCAGGCTCTGGAGAGCCCTGCTGGCCTGTGTTTGCCCTCTTCCCACACCCTTTTTAATTTAAAAATAACTGCAGAATAAAGCAATGAAACCGAATCAGCAGCGGTGCGGAGCTGCCCCACGGGAATTTGGGGTGGAATTTCTTCCCCAGATCCAACGTGTCTCCTGTAGCCATTCTGATGCCTCAGGAATTTGTGAATCTCTTGGGAATGTGTCAGCCTGGAGAATCCCTCCCTCCCTTTCTCCATGCTCTGCTCTGGAGGATGTGGATGAACCATCCCTGGAAGTGTCCAAGGCCAGGCTGGAGCACCCTGGGATGGTGGGAGGTGTCCCTGCCATGGCAGGGGTGGGATGGGATGAGCTTTAAGGTCCCTCCAACCCAAATCATTCCAGGATTCCCTGATTGGGATTTCCTTATCAACCCCACAGTCCTGCACTGCAGCAGCAGAGACAAAGAACCCCCCATCCACCCCCTGCCCCCTTCCAGAGCACTCCCAGAGCAGGAGAGCAGCACCTCCCAATCCAAACCAGCACCTCCCAATCCAAACCAGCACCTGCCCCATTCAAACCAGCACCTCCAACTCCAAACCAGCACCT
>VWZW01003480.1:24969-40749 GCA_013397115.1 Edolisoma coerulescens
TCCAAACCAGCACCTCCCAGTTCAAACCAGCACCTCCCAGTTCAAACCAGCACCCCCATTCCAAACCAGCACCTCCCAGTCCAAACCAGCACATCCCAGTCCAAACCAGCACCTCCCACTCCAAACCACCACCTCCCAGTCCAAACCAGCACCTCCCAGTCCAAACCAGCACCTGACCTCGAGAGAGCATCTTCCTTGGTGTTTTTTCTTTATTCTTATCTTTTTCTTCTTTCTCCACCCCATCTTTCGTGGATTTCTCCTCTTCCTTGTCGGAGGGGCAGCTCACGTGCAGCTGGATGATGTCCTGGCATGACACAAAGGAGGTTGGGGTCCCTCGGACACCCCCTGAGCCACGGCCCGAGACGCCGCTGGCTGAGAAAAGCACCACGGGAAGGTCTCAACCAGCTCCTGGGGGAATTTTTTGGCTCCCCAAGGCACGGGAGAGAAGATACGGATCACGTCTAGCAAAACGTGGCTTTCCTGGGCTTCCACACTGCCAAATTTGTCTCATTCTGGGCTTACCTGAGACTCCAGCAGCCCATCCACGAAGGGGCCCGAGGATTCCTCGCACACAGCCAAGCTCCTGACCAGTTTCAGCTTTGAGTTAGACTGGAAAAGGTAAAAAAAAAAGAGGGGTTACAACACCTCAGCCAAAACACACACTGGAATTCCTGCAGCTGCATTCCCAAAGCACTTGTGCAGCCATTCCCAAATAAACTGCTCAATAAGAGGGATATTCCCCTCAATATTCAGGGATTTACAGTGACTTGGAACCCCTCAAAAAGGAGTTACTTTATTCCTTCAGCCTCCCAACCAAACTTTAGGTGAGAAGTTCCCTGCCTGAACTCCTGCACTCCCTGACTTCCAGACAGAGTAATTCCAGCCTTTATCCTGTTAGAAAGGAGCACATGGAAACCCCTGTCCTGAACTGCACGTGGCTTCCAGGGACAGGAAAGGCTCAGGAGCAGCATCCCAAGGCTGGGATGAGGACTCAGCTCAGAATTTGGGATGTCAGCAGAGCTCCTACCTTGGCTCTTTTCCTGGCGTGTCCGTGACCTGACGTTCGCTTCTGTGGGGAGAGAAAAGGGAAGAGGCTTAACCTGGAATTCTGCCGTTCCTGGGACACAAAGGGGATCGTGGCAGAGATGCTGCTGCTCTGCCTGGAGAGCCACCGAGCCCAGAAATCTCCCCCACTCCAGCCCCAAGTGCCCGCTCAGGCTCTCCCTGCACTGCTCCACGCAGCTGTGAGCACATCTGGCAGCTTTGCCAGCTGTGCCAGCCCACAGCTGGATCGGCAGCAGCATCCAGCAGGCAGCTGAGGGTGGGAACTGCTTCAAGCCTCACAAGGAGCCACGGGCAGAGGTGGGGACGAGTCCCAGCACCCACAAACGATGCTCGCACAGAGCTTTTTTTCCTCATTGAAATGAAATCCCAAAACATTCCCGGCCTATTTTTAACCAAAGCGAAGCAATAGTCGAGCAGCATTCCTGAAACCAAACCCTCCCTGGATGCCTTCACTTGACATGAAGTCATTAACTCGTCCTCACATCAAAGAAAGGAGTAAGAGGGAGGTGACAGCGCTGGCACCAGAACCTGGGGATGGAGCATGAGTGTCCCCAGGGAATATTTCAGTTATTCCACTTCCAGGCTCAGGGAATATTTCAATCCCTTTGGCCAGGATAGATTCAGCTAAAGAGGCAGGGAGCAGGCTGGGAAGGCTGCCCAGCCTGTGGAAAAGGGAGCACAGGCTCCACTGCAGCATTATTTTACAAAGAAATTATACTGTTATGCGATTAATATCAAATATTAATATTCACAAATTTTTTATTACTGCTATTTGTGTTATACTAGTATCAGATATCAATCATAATTCATAGTTTCACATATCAATCATAATTCATAGTTTCACATATCAATCGTACTTCAGAGTTTGCAAAACAATACCTTACTGCACTATTTAAAATGGCACTTGAAATCACGACTATCTTGATTGTAAAAGAGTTTGGTTTGGAAGTTGTTTTCAAGTAAAGTATTAATTTTTAAAAGGGTATTGCATTTCTGCCTTACTCAAAACTGCTAAGAATAATATAAGATGCAGAATACATTTCTAAACTTCAGTTGTTACGCTCAGATAAACCAAAAAAGGGATAAACCAAAAAATTCGTCTCTGATACAGACCTAATCTGCCTACTACAGGTATCTGGTTTTAGTGACAAAAGAAGGAATAAGGGATGAAGAGGATCGGTCAGGAGTTCACATGACCATCCTGCCATTTCTGGTAGAATAATAATTCCTGTGTCTATGGGATAAATCAATATCTGGATCCTCAGGGAAGGGCTGGAAGCAGCAGGTGAGGGCCCAGCTCCCCCTGCCCACGCTCACCTGAGATTCCTGGCGCACGCTGACCTCCTCCCCCCCATCCTTCTCCACCTCCTCCTTGCTCGGCGACCTGGAGACGTATTTGGTTTTGTTCACAGATTCCTCGACCACCTTTTTTTCCGATTCCTTCATAATTTCCAGGGACTCCTGTGCCGTGTTGCTGTTGGACATCTTCAGAGCCCTCCGGCGCAGCGAGGGGCACCTGCAGGACAGGGGACAGCACAGGGACGGGGTCAGGGGTGCTCAGAGGTTCTCTCTGGACACAAACTCCTGATGGTGAAGGTTGGAACTTCCTTGGAAGCCGCCTCGTGCACAGATCCCAAACCAAGCACTCGGATCAAGCCCCTCCACTCATCCCCCGGGTGCAGCCCCAGCTCGAGGGCACCCAGCAGGAGCTCTGTGGTTCTCACCAGGGTTTTGGTGCCACCAGGGCTGGACAAAGTCCCTGAGGTAGACAGAGGTCCTGAGGCAGGTAAGTGATGGAGAGAGAGAGACTGAGGGCAGCTCTAAACCAGCAAACATCACACAGGTGAAATAACCTCCAGCAGCCAGAGCTGTGCTCTGCCCCAGGGCAAATCACCACCAAAAATCTGCATTTCCCCAAATCCCAACCCACGAATCAGTCAAATCTTCAGTGAGAAAATGGCCTTGTACCCCAAACATGTCTGGAGATAAGGCAACCCTGATATCTCCTTCTGGTCAGATACTTCAGGATAAGTGGGACTCAAATCAGACACTGAGACAAAAATTCCTGATAAAGTTGCATTTAATTGCCTCCCTTTGATTAGCAAGGAGCAGGCAGCCCCCAGAGCCCCTGGAAGCACCTCTGGATTTGAGTGGAGCCTGGACAGGGCAGCACTTGGGCTTTGGGGTGCTGAGAGCCTCAACCACGACCCGCTCATCACATGAAGTGTTAATTCCAAATTGATCATCAGGAATCAAAACATCAGCCCTGCCCCTGGAGCTCATCGGGAACTGGAGGGCCAGGACAAGGGGGAATGGCTTCACATTAGAAAAGAGGAGGTTTAGATGGGATTTTGGGAAGGAATTCCTCCCTGTGAGGACCTGGGATGGGTTTCCCAGAGCAGCTGTGGCTGCCCCTGGATCCCTGGAAGTGCCCAAGGCCGGGTTGGATGAGGCTTGGAGCAGCCTAGGACAGTGGGAGGTGTCCCTGCCCAAGGCTGGGGTGGAACTGGATGAGCTTTAAGGTCCCTTCAACCCAAACCATTCCATGATTTTATGATCCTGGTCACTCAGAGCAGGTCTCGGAGCCTGAGCAAGGACTAAACCAGCTCCACGTGGCTGTGGAGGGATGTGGCACCAGGAAACACCTCTGGAGAGACGAGTTCCCAAAAAGAAAAGGGGAGCCTAAATCAGAGCAAGGCTCCAACAAAACCCCCTGGTACCAGGAAACACAGCTGAGGTTTAACAACTCATTTTCCATCCCTTTGACAGAACGTGGCTGAAACAGATCCCACGGAGATTTATCAGCTCCCAGCTCCACACAGGAACAGCTGATATTCCCAGACTATTCCCCTTTAATTTGTGGAGCTGCAGAGCACAAAACGTGTATTTGACATTTATGCAGTTCCTGGAATTGCTTCCAGACACAGAAAGTAGGAGAATGCAGTGAAATGCCTCCATTCCATGGATTCTTACGGGGGTTTGTAACAAATCTGCCGAGAGGTGGAGGGCAGGTGCCCCGGGGTGAGAGGAAAATGCCAGATCCAGTGGGAGACCGGGACAGGACTGACCCAGGGAGGCAGCTTGGCCACCTCAGCTTCCTGCATTCCATCACCACCTGCTCAGGGCTGGCCACCAGTGAGGCTGCTGCCAGTCCAGAGCCACCGACGGGACAGCCAGGAAAGGGGCAAGTTGCTCAACTCAAGGCTAAGCCGCACCTCAAGTGGGGTGGGAAATATCCCAGAAAATTCGTGGGGAAAAGGTGCAGGGAAAGCATCCACCCTGCAGCTGCAAGGGCCTGTCCTCACCCCAGCGGGCTGACATCCAGCAGTGGCGTTCCCAGGGATGCTGTACGGGGTGAGCCCCACACGAGGGAATCCCACGCTGCTCCGACAGGAATTAGGTCAGGAAGGGAAAAGGGAACGCTTTGCCTCATTCGTGGGAGGATTGTGCAGGGGGTGAAGGTGGTAAACTCTGCCTCCCCACACCCCAAAACATTCCACACTGTAGGAAACCCGCTCCAGGCTCATGCCCAGGCTTGGGGGCTTAAACATTCCGAGAGGATCTGGAGCAGATTTGGGGAAGGGAGGGAGGAGGCAGCACCGGAACTGCACACATGACACTCAAATAAAGGAGCAGGTTTTGTACAGCTCATTCCCTTTGCACCACCCACCCTCTTAACAAGCTTTTCCCCCCCAAGCCAAACACCTCAGCCAAATTTAAGAAGGATAACAGGATCTCTTCCCATCGTGCCGCGACGTAACTTCAGCATCACACGGGGAACATGATCAGATTTCCCAGAAAAGACAACTCAGAGCCACAGAAGTGACATTTATCAGCTGCCCCCTCCTGTTCCAGCTTCCGTCCCCACCAGCCAGCCTCCGGGACGTTTCCCTGCGCACAGAATCCAGGGAAGATCTGTGCACTGCTGCTTTCCAGAGGAGGATTCCTTGCGGGGATGAATGAATCAGCCCCGCTCCCTCGGGCAGCCGTGGGATGCAGCGAGGGGGTGGCAGACACGAGTGACGGTGACAGACAGGGTTTGTGGAGAGTGTGGAAGTTCAGAGGACTCGGAGGGGGTGGGTGGGATTGAGCTGGGCCTTGGGAGAGAGGGAAAAAAAAAAATCACACGGATGCAACACAAAATCTGTGTCAGGAAAGGGAAGGGAGCAAAGGTGGGAGAAGGTGGAAGGGAGGAGGTGGGTGAGGTGTTGTTGCTGTTTTGGGTTGGGGATGGGGATTGGCAAAGCAACTGGGCCAGTGACAGCAGTGACTGGGCACACTGGGAGTGCTGGCCAAGGGCCAGGGAGTCGGGACACATTTACATCCTCCTCCTCACTCCAGAAAGGAACATGGAATTCCACCTCTGCTGCCTTCTTGCCACCCGCAGTTTGCAGCTGTTGAGCCCTGGGAATGCAGCAGCAGCTCCTGCTTGGGCAGGGAATAAAAGTGAGAAAGTTCTGTATTTCCAGTNTATTTCCAGTTCAGATGGATCCGGCAGCAAATCTGGAAAAGGCAGGAAGCTCCTGCTAAATAAACTCTCTTCCTGGCCTTGTTTCTCAGGGAACAGACCCGCTCCTGAGCTAAATGAGGGTGCAAAGGAGACATATGGCTGCCGGGTGCCGCTGCCCACACACGGCTCCGGTGCTGCAGAGGGATAGAGGGGGCTGAGGTGGGGATGGAGGGGGCTGAGGTGGGATGGAGGGATCTGAGGTGGGGATGGAGGGATCTGAGGTGGGGATGGAGGGATCTGAGGNACCCGCTCCTGAGCTAAATGAGGGTGCAAAGGAGACATATGGCTGCCGGGTGCCGCTGCCCACACACGGCTCCGGTGCTGCAGAGGGATAGAGGGGGCTGAGGTGGGGATGGAGGGGGCTGAGGTGCCTCAGCCTCTCCCTCTCAGGTTTCAGGGCTAAGGAAACAGGTGCTGAAGGAAGGGATTGTCCTGCTCTGCTCTGGGGCAGCCTCACCTCGAGTCCTGCGGGGGCAGCTTTGGGTGCCACAATATAAGAGGGTCTAAGGCTATTGGAGAGCATCCAAAAGAAGGACATGGAGATAGGGAAGGGTCTGGAAGGGCCAGACAAGGAGCAGCTGAGGGCACTTGGCTTGTTCATCCTGATCTGCAGCTTCCTCACCAATCTCTAGTGATCCAGGACTCGAGGGAATGGCTGGAGCTGTGTCAGGCAGGCTTAGGTTGGATATCAGGAAAAGGTTTTCCCCCAGAGGGTGCTGGGCACTGCCCAGGCTCCCCAGGGAATGGGCACGGCCCCGAGGCTGCAAGAGCTCCAGGAGGGTTTGGACATGGCTCCCAGGGATGCCCAGGGTGGGATTGTTGGGGTGTCTGTGCAGGGCTGGGAGTTGGGACTCCTTGGGGTCCCTTGCAAGTCAGGATATTCCACTGTTCCAGGTGGGCTTCACCTTCCCAGCACCTGCCCAAGCCACGGCCACGGGAAGCAGTGTCAGTGCTGCAGCATTCCCACCTGGCTTCCACAAAAAGCCTCCTGCCTGCCTTCCCTCCATTTCCCCGGGCTATTAACCCGCTCCGGTCTGGCTTTCCCAGACCCTCTCCCCGGGACACTCACAGGGCCGTGTCCCCACGGCAGGGACGGGACGGAACAACCTTTGTCACCCCTCCCAGCCCAGATCATCCCGTGATTCCCGCAGCACCCATCGTCCCCCTGTCCCGGTGTTGGGGGCAGCAGCAGCACCCAGCACCCATCACCGCCCTCCCGCCGGGTACCAGTGATGCGCCGACGAGCAATTCGCTCATTGGCTGCCGGGCAGCCAATGGAGAGCCGAGCTCCATGGCAACGGGGCCCTGTTGCCAGGAGCAACGGGGCGGGGGTGACTCAGGTCCCCCCTCCGCGGCGCGGCAGAGGCTGCGGAAAAGGCTTCGCACGGGGGAAAAGAGGGGGCGGCGGGGTGGGGAGGGGGCTGCCGCTCCAGGCACAGAGCCCCTCGGGCTCTGCCGGGCCCTCTCCGTGCCCAGGGATTGTCCCGGTGGCTCCTCCTCGGCCAAGGAAGAGCGGCTGGGACAATCCCGGCGAGCACCCTGCCAGGTGCAACAAGAGGCAGCCGGGAGGGAAGGATTTGTTAATAGGACTAAAGCTCCTGAAATATCTCCACCCTGGGCTCTACTCAGGCACAACATCGCTACACCAGCAGCCCAGGAAAAGTCTGCAGGCTCGGCTGGAATTCTGACAGGTAAAGAGCCTTTGGAGCTCACCCCGTTTCCCTCCTGCTGGAGAAAGCAGCTCCCAGTCAGGTAGCAGCTCCCAGTGGGACAAGAACCTGGTTCAGTGAGAAACCCCAAACCCAGCAACAATTACAAACTCCAACTTCAAAGCCACCTCTCCTGAATTCTCTCCTTATTCCTTATCATCAGTTGGAGAGGGATTTAATTCCTCCCTACCTTACAGTTCCTACAAAACCCAGCAAAATCCCCCCCAGGAGGCCCGGACATCTTTGCCTGCACAGTCCCCGTGCTTAGTCACTGCTCTGAATCCTGATCTCCACCCCCACATGACATCAAATTCCGAAATTCTGATGCAGATGGAAGGGTTTGACTCCAGGTGAAAAGGGGGGAAATAACCTTATATGAACAAGGAGACAGGAAATGCAGGTGAGTCCCAGTAAATTCCGGAGAATCAGGAGGTTTCCTTGTGGAAAACAATCTCAAAGCACAACAGAATTTCAGGGGGAATAAAATACTCTGATATTTTGGTACCTCCCTCCATCAAGGCAAGGACTAAACTCAGGAGAGGCGTCAACTTCCAGGAGTATTCCAGGAGTGTGACCAGGACTGCCAAAATCATTTCCATGTGACACGCAGGAATCACATAAAGATGTATAAAAGTTTTAGAAACGTCAATATTTCTTCTTCTAGGAAGAAACTCCTCCCTGGGAGGGTGGGGAGGCCCTGGCACAGGGTGACCAGAGAAGCTGTGGCTGCCCCTGGATCCCTGGAAGTGTCCAAGGCCAGGCTGGAGCAGCCTGATTTAGTGGAAGGGGGTGGAACGAGATGAGCTTTAAGGTCCCTTCCCACCCAAACCATTCCATGATTCCACATTCAGGTCCTTTCTTTCACTTCCCTCACCTTTCAGGCCCTCTCACATCCCACCTGGGCACACCTGAGCCACAGCCCCAGCTGTTCTCTGCTGCTCCCTAGCACTTCTGGGTACAAAAATCTCTTAAATACTCTGACCTGGATGGGAAAACTTTGCTTAAACCTGATTTCCATGTGTGGAAAAGGAAACGCGGAGAATTCCTGCTCCAATTACCCTGTGCCAGCTCCCAGACACCGACAGGTTAACACTGGGAGAAAGGAACCTACTGCCCAAACACCGCAGGAATTAAAGGGTCCTAAAGAACATTTCCCTAAGGAAGGTGGGATGAAACAGTTTTAAATTCCAAGTTGTCCGAGCCTGGAGCTCCCAGCACCAAGGGCCACTCTCAGCCCTGCTCTCCCCTCGGGTAGGAAAAGGGACATGATTGGTTTGATGTTTAAAAGAAAGGAAACAGTGACCCTGCTGTTCTCCTTTCCTTTGATTTTTGGGAGTTGCTTTAGGCTGAGCAATAACCTCCTCACCCCTCATTCACAAAATCTGGGGGAGGAAAAAACCCAAAAGCAACACCAAAAAAAAAACCTTGTTAAAAAGTGAAGGAAGGATCATCAATGACACAGCCCTGGAGAACCAAGGGCTTCCAGGAGAAGGAAATGCTGCTCCCAGTGCAGCACTGAAGCTTTGTGGACAGTTCCTGAGGGTTCCTGGGCAGAACCATGGGAGGGAGGAAAGAAATGCAGGATGAGAATCCCCTGTCAGAGCTGCCTGCTCCATTTCACACCACTTCCCACTTCCTCATCCCGAGCTATTCCTGTACTCATCCGAAGAGCAGGGAACTGCTCCGGTGACGTCAAAGCAGTTTCCCAGCAACAATTAACGAGGGCTGTCCACCACAGGGGTTTCCTGAAAAGCGAGCAAGGAATTATCCACCTACTTTCCACGGTGTCAGGATGCAATAGGACAGCACCGAACAGGGATTTCTGTTAACCCTTCCCTGGCTCAGCAGAAATCCCTGGGACAGCTCCCACCGACACGCTCCCGGATTCTTTGGGAGAACCCCAAGCAGAATTCCTTCCTGAGTCAGTTTATAACGAGGCACCTGTGCTGGAGGTACCAACCAGGCTCGGGAAAAGATGGAAAACAGCTCTTCTCCTGCTGGCACCTGCTCCTGTGCTGAGCCTGCGCCAGCAGCAGCATCGGCATTAAAAACTGGGATGAGGGAAGGAGGAATTCCCTCACCTTCCCGAGCTGACCTGGCTGGCAAAGCACGTCCCCAAACTTTTGGTTTTTAGACCCAAACCTGCACAGGAGGAAGGCACGAGGCAGGAATGTTATCTGTATCCCTCCTCCTGCTCTCCAGCTGCTGCTCCTGCTTTTCCCCACGCTGGCAGAGGGCACAGAGCCACTCGAGACACTGGATGGTCTCCGGGTGAGAGCCAGAAATGGATTTGAACATAGAAAAAAAAAGGGGAAATAATGATTCAAAGAAAAAACTCAACTTCATCTGTTGGCTGCCAGCAGCAGAAGTTGGGGTTGAGTGTGAAGTCTGAGGAGCAGGTAGAGAGATCCCGAGATCCCAAAGTCCAGTAACCACACCCCAATCCCAAGAAAACCAGCTCCCAGCACTAAATCTGGAACAAAGAGAGCGTAACTTCTTGGGTATGAGGCAAAACTGGACGATGGACGTGTGTGAGGAGGGGGAAAAGTCAACCCAACCTCCTGATTCCACTAAACCCAACCCAGTGAGAGGTCTACATTAATTTAAAAACGGAGTTAATGTATCAGTGACCACAAGCACCGTCCTACAGAACACCAAATTGCATAAGCCACCCCGAAAACGTCACGTGGCACACAGCCAACCGAGCAGCCAACATTCCCCATCAACTAGCCAGCTCCAAACAAGTAAATCCATTAAAATATAACCCAGAGAAAGAGCTGGGAAGGTTCTGTCTTTGTAAAACAACCCTGGGAACTACCCAGGAGCAAGCTGCAGACGCTTGGAGCACAAGGAGATTCCATGATGCCGTCAGGGGAACTCCTTAATGACATGGCAGAGCACAGGATGCCGACCGGGGATTCCCTCTCTCCGTAGATGCATCCCCGGCAGCACGAAAGGAGCAAGAGGAGAGCTCCTCTCACGCTCCCAACTCCTGACTGGGATCCCAGAGCCACATATTCACTGAGCCCAGCTCCATTTTAAATGAACCCCATCCAGCAGCAGAAATCCTGGCGCTTCCCAACGGGAGAGGGACACTGCCAGGTCCCCAAGCCCCGAAATATTCGCTGACATTCGCGCTGCGTTTTGCGCCGGGGAGGGGGAAAAGAAAAGTTGGATCGATCTCTCTTTTCCTCAAGCCCCAAATAATGAAAACCTCATTCTAAAAATAAACTCACCGTGGTGGTTCTGCGCTCGGAGCACGTCAGCTGTTTCCCGATTTCAAGGGAGACTCCATGGCCACGACCAGTTTTCAAGAGGAATTCTGCCAGGATAACATCGCTCCCAGGCAGCCCCCGCCAGCTCTCCCAAATAAAACGCTCGCGATCTTTGCGGCTGCTCCCCGGCGAGCTCGGGGCTCTGACAAGCGGCTCGGCAGCGGAGCAGATCCCAGCTGCTCCCAGGGATGTCAGCACAGCTCTGCCAATAGCCACATCCACACCCCCCTCCTGCTCTCCCGCAAATCTTCAATGGAGCTGCCTCCGCGCAGCCCGAGACGCCGTTAAAGACGCAGCATCCGTCCCCTGCCAGCCCTGGAGCCGCACGGAAGGGACCTGGGGGTCCTGCTGGGTGGGGGGGTTGGATGTGAGTCAGCAGAGCCTGTCCTGGGGCCAGGAGGGTCACCAGATCCTGGGGGCATCAGCTCCAGCATCGCTGGGCAGTGAGGGAGGGGATTGTCCCGCTCTGCTCTGGGCGGGGGCAGCCTCAGCTCCAGTCCTGGGGGCAGTTTGGGCACCACGATAGGAAAAAGGTCTAAAGATACTGGAGAGTGTTCAAAGGAGGGACACGGGAATGGGGAAAGGTCTGGAGGAGTCGCACGAGGAGCAGCTGAGGGCACTTGGCTTGTTCAGCTGGAGAAGAAGAGACTGAGGGGAGACTCCTCAGGGGCTGCAGCTTCGTATGAGGGGCAGCTCCAAACTCTGCTCTGGGGACCAGGGACAGGACCCAGGGAACAGCTGGAGCTGTGTCAGGCTGGAGCTCAGGGAAAGGTTTTCCTCCAGAGGGTGCTGGGCACTGCCCAGGCTCCCCAGAGAATGGGCACAGCCCCAGGGCTGCCAGAGCTCCAGGAGGGTTTGGACAGCGCTCCCAGGGATGCCCAGGGTGGGATTTTGGGGTGTCTGTGCAGGGCCAGGAGTTGGGATCAATGATCCTTGGGAGCCCCTTCCAACTCAGGGTATTCCATGACTCCATAAAGGGAAGGCAGACACCACCCAAGGCATCAGCAGCCTCCAGAAGGATTCACGTGCTCGGACAACACCCAACACAACACCCCACACCTGCCCCGGCGGGTCACAGCCAGCCTTGCTCCACTCCTGTCACTGCTGCCACGACTTTTCTGAGGGGTCACCTTGTTAATGGTTTCTTTTCAATTCATTTATTTATTTTTCTTGCTCATCTATTGGTGATTAAAGACGGAGAGGCAGAAAACAAGAAATGCAAACGGCCCCAGAGAAGTTTGAAAGCTTTCGCTTGCTTCAATTTTCCCCAGAAAGGGGTTTTCCATTTCAGACCTGGCGATTCTGGGGGCACAGAGGCCGCAATCGAGTCTGCTCTCCACATCCCATGGATGGAAAATGGGAGAGAAAGGAATCATGAGGGATAAGAAGACAAAAATCACCTGCAATGCTTTTCCAGTGCTGTCAAAGGTCTCAATTCATCAACCCACACCTTGGAACGCAAAGACTCCAGGGACGCTGAACAAGATTTTCCCGTCAAAAGGTGCAAGGAAGACAGATCCAAAAGTTCCTTTTATCTCTCCCATTTCAGGTTTTTTTCCCCTCAATTCTGCAAAGAACTTTTACGATGAAGGTACCTGGACAAGAAAACCAAACTGTGACCTCACAAGCTCTTTGAGAAATGGGCACCGGTGTCTGAGCAGGGGGAGGAGGAAGAGGGGCTTCAGCTGAGCTCAACCTAAGGAGGACATGGGGCTTCAGTTGAGCTCAGGCTAAGGAGGATGAGGAGCTTTGACTGAGCTCAGTCTAAGGAGGACATGGGGCTTCAGTTGAGCTCAGGGTGAAGAGGATGAGGGGCTTTAGCTGAGCTCAGGGAGAGGAGGATGAGGGGCCTCACTTGAGCTCAGAGTGAAGAGGATGAGGGGCCTCAATTGAGCTCAGGGGAAGGAGGATGAGGATGAGGGGCTTCAGCTGAGCTCAACCTAAGGAGGACATGGGGCTTCAGTTGAGCTCAGTCTAAGGAGGATGAGGAGCTTTGACTGAGCTCAGTCTAAGGAGGACAAGGGACCTCAGCTAAGCTCAGTCAAAGAAGGATGAGGGGCTTCAGTTGAGCTCAGTCTAAGGAGGATGAAGGGCTTCCATTGAGCTCAGTCTAAGGAGGACATGGGGCTTCAGTGGAGCTCAGGGTGGAGAGAATGAGGGACTTCAATTGAGCTCAGGGGGAGGAGGACGAGGGGCCTCAGCTGAGCTCAGTCTAAGGAGGATGAGGGGCTTTGATTGAGCTCAGTCTAAGGAGGACATAGGGCTTCAACGGAGCTCAGGATGAAGAGGATGAGGGGCTTTAGCTGAGCTCAGGGGAGGAGGATGAGGGGCTCTTTGATTGAGCTCAGTCTGAGGAAGATGAGGGGCTTCCATTGAGCTGAGTCTAAGGAGGATGAGGGGCTTTGATTGAGCTCAGTCTAAGGAGGATGGGGCTTCAGCGGAGCTCACGGTGAAGAGGATGAGGGGCTTTAGCTGAGGTCAGGGGGAGGAGGATGAGGGGCTTCAGCTGAGCTCGGTCTAAGGAGGATGAGGGGCTTCGACTGGGCTCCGTCTAAGGAAGATGAGGGGCCTCAGTTGAGCTCAGGGGGAGGAGGATGAGGGGCTTTATCTGAGCTCAGTCTAAGAAGGATGAGGGGCCTCAGTTGAGCTCAGTCTAAGGAGGATGAGTGGCTCCAGCTAAGCTCAGTCTAAGAAGGATGAGGGGCTTCAGCTGAGCTCAGTCTAAGGAGGACATAGGGCTTCAACGGAGCTCAGGATGAAGAGGATGAGGGGCTTTAGCTGAGCTCAGGGGAGGAGGATGAGGGGCTCTTTGATTGAGCTCAGTCTGAGGAAGATGAGGGGCTTCCATTGAGCTGAGTCTAAGGAGGATGAGGGGCTTTGATTGAGCTCAGTCTAAGGAGGATGGGGCTTCAGCGGAGCTCACGGTGAAGAGGATGAGGGGCTTTAGCTGAGGTCAGGGGGAGGAGGATGAGGGGCTTCAGCTGAGCTCGGTCTAAGGAGGATGAGGGGCTTCGACTGGGCTCCGTCTAAGGAAGATGAGGGGCCTCAGTTGAGCTCAGGGGGAGGAGGATGAGGGGCTTTATCTGAGCTCAGTCTAAGAAGGATGAGGGGCCTCAGTTGAGCTCAGTCTAAGGAGGATGAGTGGCTCCAGCTAAGCTCAGTCTAAGAAGGATGAGGGGCTTCAGCTGAGCTCAGTCTAAGGAGGACAAGGGGCCCCAGTTGAGCTCAGGTTCTGCTGCTGCCCAGGAGCTCCAGAGGCAGTGGCTGCGGCAGAGCTGGGCCGGAGCTGTGGCCGGCAGCGCGTGCTCGGAGTGAGTCCCTGCGGCAGCCGGGCCAGCGGGACCCAGGGATCAGCCCAAGAGCTCAGCACCAGCTTTCACCCTTTTTAACTCATCTCTGTGGGGGCTGATTACTCCTGGCACCCAGGAACAGGCCCCTGGAGTGTCAAACCTGGAGTTCTGAGCCCTGAAGCGGCTCCTGGAGACGCTCTGCAAGTGAAGAAGTGACGCAAAGGGGCAGAGGAAGCATTCCCAGGGCAAGGATCACTGCTCCACATGGAGCCTTGGAATCCCCCCAAACCCAGTGAAGCCAACAGCTTTGTTTGGCTGAGGAGCATCCTGTGGTCAGAGGTGGCCTCAGGATCGTGAAGGATGGGTGCTGGAGCCTCAGGATCATGAAGGATGCGTGCTGGAGCCCCAGGATTATTAAAGGATGGGTGCTGGAGCCTCAGGAGCATGAAGGATGGGTGGTGGAGCCCTGAAGTGCCAGGATCAGTGCTGGACAAGGAGAAAACTCAATGCTGCTCTCCCCTTCTTTCCAGATCTCCCTGTTTTCAAAGAATGTCCCATCGGTTTGGACCCTCTGTGGAGGCCCCACTGTCTGTAGTTAAAGGAGGAAGAAAAGCAGCTCCATGAGAGCCTGCAGACCTGAGCTCTGGCATTTGGGCAGGTGGATCAGCAGATTTTGGAATGAGAAAGCCTCCAGCCCCAGGACGTGAGCACCTGCCCCAGACAGCACAGGTGCAGCCTCCTGCAGGCTCATCCAGCTCTTCCCAAAATCCCCGTCCATGGCTGCGAGCCGGCAGCGTTTCATCCTCACGGAGCACAGTGCGTGTGAGGGGATCTCCTGAGCTGCATCCCTCTCCTTCCACGGGAGACAGCACATCCTGCGTGGAAGGAGGAGGAGGAGGAGGAAGAGTGAACCAGCCCCAGCAGCCTGGACAAAGCCCCACGGAGCAGATTCCTGCCTCTCACACCGAGAGTCCTCGGCTCTGGAATCGCAGCCACGCAGAGAAACCGGGTCAGGGAAAGCGGGGACGGGGAAGATGCAGCAGTTCCAGGTGTTGCCGGTGCTCCCGGCTGCCAGGGAAGCTGCCAGGGAAGCTGCCAGTGCCCAGCGGTCACAGCGAGGAGGAAACAAAGGGAAAAGCAACAAGACAGTCCCTCCTTCCCTGGATGAGCCCAGGCTCTGTCTGCCAGCCCAGCTTCCATGGAGAGGAGTCAATTAGGAGGTGGATAAATTCCACTGGAAGGGAGGAAAAGTCAGCACTTGTGGCACTAAACCAGTGGGGTGGCACTGGTGCAAGTCCCCAGCAGCGGCCAGGACTGGGATCTCCCGGAGACAGAGAGCGGTTGGGAAGGGAGAAGAGCTTTGCCAAGGGAATTCCATGCATCCATGGACCCACCCAGAGCAGAGAACTCCCCGTCCCCTCGGAAAGCAGGAAAGCCCCAAATGTGGGACAGGCTCAGGTCTCACTCCTGTCAGCCTCAGCCCCCACAGCACCACAGGGACGAGGGAGAGGAAAACCCTCAAGGAGCTGGAGCACAGATAATCTTTGGGATGGACCTGACCTGGCTCGGGATCCAGCAGCAGCCATTCCCAGAATTAATTACTGGAATGCACAGGTGGAACCACGCTCCAGACAGCAGCTGCTTCCAAGGACATGAGGAGCACAGGGACGGCAGGGAGGAGCTGGAGATGGAGAGGCTGCCTGGTGTGACTCAACGTCAGGTGCTGCCAGGTACCCGCCAGCATCCGAGCACACGGATCAGCCAGGACACAAACACTTGGACAGACACCACGGAACCACACGGAGAGCCAAGGACCTTCCAAAGTCCTCCACGCCCACAGCCTGATCCCGCGTTTTCCTCGGCACGTGCGCGGAGGTGACGCTTCCCAGGCTGGAAGCGCTCTCCAGGCGGTACAAAAGAATTTTAATTCC
>VWZW01003481.1:0-15046 GCA_013397115.1 Edolisoma coerulescens
TGCCTGCCCCTTCTTCCAAGGGTGATAGACTCTCTTTTTTTCCCCAAAGTTCCAGCCAAAGGTCTCTGTTCAACCAGGCTGGTCTTCTTCTCCATCAACTCATCTTCTGGCACATGAAGACTGCCTGCACCTTTAGAATTTCCTTCTTGAAGAATGTCCAACCTTCCTGGACTCCTTTGCCCTTCAGGACTGTCTCCCAAGGGAGTCCATCAACCAGTCTCCTAAACAGGCCAAAGTCTGCCCTCTGGAAGTCCAATGTAGCAGTTCAGCTGACCCTCATCCTCGCTTCTCCAAGAATCCAAAACTCTATAATTTTGTGATCGCTGTGCCCAAGACAGCTTCTGACCACCACATCACCCACCAGTCCTTCTCTGTTCACAAACACCAGGTCCATCAAAGCACCTCCCCTGGTTGGCTCAGCAGCTGTGTCAGGAAGTTCTCTTCCACACACTCCAGGAACCTCCTATACTGTTTCCTCTCTGCTGTGTTGTATTTTCAGTACACATCTGGTAAGTTGACATCCTGGACAAGAACAAAGACTAGCAATTGTGAGACTTCTCCCAGATGCTTATAGAATGTCATCTGCCCCTTCATCCTGGTTGGATGGTCTATAACAGACTCACACCTGGATATTTGCCTTGTTGGCCTTCCCTTGGATTCCTCCCCATGAACCCTCAACTGTATTGTCACCATCATTAAGCTCCAGGCAATCAAGACACTCCCTAACATACAGGGCTACCCCACCGCCTTTCCTTCCTTGCCTGCCCCTTCTGAAGAGTTTATAGCCATCCATTGCAGCTTTCCAGTTGTGTGAATCATCCCACCATGTTTCCATGATGGCAGCTATGTCATAATTTTCCTGCTGCACCACGGCTTCCAGCTCCTCCTGATGTCCATGCTGTGTGTGTTGGTGTAGATGCACTTTATTTGGGCTATTGATCCTGCTGCTGTTTTGGGGGGGAGAAGCCCTAATTCCTCTGTGACCATTCTCAGGGACTTCTGGGATTTCTAACACATCAATACCCTTTGTGTCTTTGCTGCCTCATGGATCTCCATCCCTTACCTCCACTGAGATGGCAAACAAAAGGACCTCAGTGGCACAGTGTTCCTCAAACACTGGTGTGCTGCCCAAAGGCTTCTCTCTAGCAAGCCTGGGTGTCTTGGGGTGACTTTATGATGCTGTATCCCCTATCGCCTGCTCTATGCCCAGACATGAATCCTGTGCCTTT
Organism: Edolisoma coerulescens; assembly: GCA_013397115.1. NCBI lineage: Eukaryota > Metazoa > Chordata > Aves > Passeriformes > Campephagidae > Edolisoma > Edolisoma coerulescens. Next base: position 1,230 of record VWZW01003481.1, read on the forward strand.
AAGCTGGGTCCGAGAGAAAGGGAGAAAAAAAAACCGAGCGGTTTTGTGTTCAAGGACATATACACTCCTCTGCGTTCCTGCTGTGGCGGAGCCGAGGAAAGCACCTTCCTGCTTTTAGCCAGCTTTTGGCTCTGTTTCTCAGGAAAGATGGAGAGTTAAACTTCTTTGCTTTTTAGCTAGCCTGCTAGCTGAGGCAAGAAAGTTTTTCCCTGGGACTTTGGCTTCTTCTTCTCTTCTGGACTGTTCAGCAACACCAGAACATCACTGGGAGGCCCNAATGAGCCCTGCTAACTTCTCTGCAAAGATCCTTTTCCCTTTTTGAGACAGGTGGACCCCGTCTGTTGCCAGCAGGCCTGATTTGCATAAACCGACCTGTGATCACATCTAAACAAAATACTGCTGGTGACATCAGGCTCGGAGCCAGGTATTGATCTGCTGGCTTTTCCTGTTTCTTCCCTCATCATTCCCTGCAACTGGCAGGACAAAGAACATTTCTTGTGCTCCTGATCCCTTAACCAGTTGTCCCAAGACCCTGAAGTTTCTCTTGATTGCCCTCGGACTTCTTGTTGCAACTTCATCACTGCCTACCTGAAAAATCAATAATCTGAGTGTCGTACCAGCATAGAAAGCTTTCTCACCACATCTTTTACCTGGGCCTCAGGGAGGCAGCAGACTTCTTTAAGTGGGTCTGGTCTGCATGTGAAGCCTTCTGTTCCCTTCAGAATGGAGTCTCCTATGACAATGACCTGTCTTTTTTTCTTTATGGAAGCAGTTTTGACACAGGGCATAGGCTGACTTAACCTCAGAGACACCTCCATGCTAGATGTACTATTGTCCTCATCACTGTTAAGTTCTACTTGCAGAGCCTTGTACCTATTATGCCAGGGCACCTGGGGAGGTGGGATAGTCACAGATGAGATGTGCCTACTGCGTTGGGTAGGAACTTGTCACCATTACCCCCTATCCTTTAGGTCACCATGTTAAGCCAAGCAGAAAGAAGATAGGGGATCTTCCCTGTCATGTGCCTTGTCTGACTGGTGGGCCTGTCCCAGAAAAGGTAGGGTTTGGTTCTAGTAGTCTCTCTCTTGTACTCCCTGATACTCCTCAACCTACTCACCTCCTCCCAGAGTTCTGTCACTAAGCAGAGGAATTCCTCTACTTGGGCACACCTCTCACAGGTGTGCTCACTACTGCTGTCCAATACTGGCATAAAAGCAGGGCACACCCTGCAGCCTGACACCCAGGTGGCAGCATGTTCCCACCGGAGCTGTCTAGGCAGCTGTTTCAGTTATGGTGGGTGCAGAACTTAAAGAGGTCGGCTGTGGCTGTCTGCCAGGTGGCTACCATTGCTCCCTGATTGAGCTGGCAGGGCCCCCTGCACAACCTATCGCACCACACCCTGGCTTAAATGCTACAGGGGGTGGCCACCATTACTCTTGGCCCTGCCCATGCCTTATCAGCCACTCTTGTGCAAGCTGCTGGCTCCTGATGGGTCTCAGTGCTCCCCTGGGGTTTCCCCAGCTGAGGACACCATCACCAACGGCTTCCCATAGATCCCCTGCTCTGCTGCAAAATGCACCTGCACCACAGCTGCTTGCATTGGCTTTCTTAAAAAATATAAAACCAAACCTATTCATACAGTCACGTAACATTATCACACATTAGGCCTCAAAAACTGTTATGGATTCTTTTAGCCAAACACTGCAAGTTTTACTGCAATTAACTGTGCCGATAAAATGTGATTACTTCCAAGGGGTCTAGAGTTGCAACTGAGTGGTATTATGAGTTAGGATTCCCCTGCCCCTACAAAAGAAAAGATTTTCAACAGAAATAGGAAGTCATCTACCATCTCAATATGGCTGAAAGTCAAGAGACACTGGATGCTGACAGGTTTTTTCCCAAGATTTCCCCTTTCATATTTTCAGACACTGAAAGTATCTCAAAGCACTGGTCAACAACTGGAAGAGATCCACAGCATTTGCAATGTGAAGGTTTTTTTATCCAGTTGAAGTGTATTAGAAAGCAACTTAAAATGTACATAAACATTTTTTCAGAATTTCTGCATGTCAAAGATTATAACTGCTACCAAATTGTCTGCTTATCTATCTGGAAACATACACTCACACGAGAGAGATACAAGAGCTATCACTCTTCACAGTGAGAATACTGCTAGGAACTACACTGTAAAACCAAGTTTGTGTCATTTTCACTGTTTCTACTAATTTTACTCAATTAAATGAAAAAGCCATACAATTATGAATAGACAAAATGGGTAACCTGCATCATTTTCAGCACACATAGACTTCACACTATGGAAAGAATGCTGAGATGTGATGCACATTATGAAGAAATTATATAGTACTCATTCAAAATTCATGCAATGATTAGAAAAGAAAAAATTGGGGAAAAAGACAAAATATAGTACAACCTAGAAGCAGCATAGGCATACTGAAAATAGGTATTTCCCAGGATTTGTTGAGAAACAAAGTGTACTGGTTTTGGCTGGGGTAGAGTTAATTTTCTTCACAGTGGCTGGTATGGGACTGTGCTTTGGATTTGTGCTGAACACACGGTTGATAATACAGAGATGTTTTTGTTATTGCTGAGCAAGGCTTGCATAGAGCCAAGGCCTTTTCTGCTCCTTGTACAGCCACACTGGGGAGGGGGCTGGGGGTGCATGGGAGGTTGGGAGGAGACACAGCTGGGACGGGTGACCCCAACTGACCAAAGGCATATTCCAGACCAGATAGCATCATGCTCAATATATAAGATGGGGGAAGAAGGAGAAAGGGGAGGACGTTTGGAGTGATGGCATTTGTCTTCACAAGTCACCATTACACGTGATGGAGCCCTGATTTCCTGGAGATGGCTGAACACCTGCCTGCCCATGGGAAGGGGTGAATGAATTCCTTAGTTTGTTTTGCTTGAGTGCGTGGCTTTTGCTTTCCCTATTAAACTGTCTTTATATCAACCCACGAGTTTTCTCACTTTTACCCTTCCAATTGTCTCCCCGATCCCACTGGTGGGAGAGGGAGTGAGCAGCTGCATGGGGCTTGGTTGCTGGCTGGGGTTAAACCATGACACAAAGTCACATCAAAATTCCACTTAAATATTCAAGCACATTAAATCAAAGATGTCATTACATGAAGGCTCAACAACCTCTGAAGATTCAGTGACATTTATAGATAGGCTTAAGCCTCTAAAAACTTAGTTTGTGAGATACGTATAATGTCTATTACCAGCAACTAAGTGTAACACCATGCTGTAACCAATTATATTATTAGGATTATGTTTTTTTTAAAAAGCTTTTCATTTCAGGCCATTTTAAATTGCTATTGGCATTAAGAAATCTTATAGGCTAACAGAGAGAGAAAGCTATGTCAAAGCACTTACCAAACTGACTAAGGACTGAGGCCTGGGTAATGGGCGGTTTTAGATCCCAGGATGATGTGGTAGTGGTAGTAGAACTATTATTGTTTTGTTGAGAGGTAAACTGACCCAAACCTGGAGATTTCAATTGGTCCAAGATTTGGGATCCAGTAGAGTTTGTCAATTTAGGAGACCCACGTTCTCCAAAGCCAGAACAAAGAACTGCAGACTACCAAGAGACAAAAAAAAAAAAGGGGGAAAGAGTGGAGTTGAGTATTTTATAAATAATTTGACCATAACCATAGGGTCAATGCCTACAGCTGCTATTTGGCAGCAACCAAAACCTCTTCAGTCCTAAATTACTAATAAATCACAGAATTGTTAGGGTTGGAAGGGACCTCTGGAGATCATCCAGTCCAACTCCCTGCCAAGGCAGGGTCACCCAGAGCAGGTGACACAGAAGCACGTCCAGGTGGGTTTTGAACATCTCCAGAGAGGGAGACTCTACATCCTCCCTGGGCAGCTGTTCTAGTGCCTTGCCACCCTCAATGTAAAGAAGTTCTTCCTCGTGTTGAGGCATCACTTCTTGTGTTTTAGTTTATGACCAATAAAAAAATCAGCAGTTGGAGCATATGACCAGACCCTCTCTGGTTATCACTGATTTAACTTCATCACTGACTACGACTATACTGATTTACTTTAATCCATGCATCTTAAAATAGCATGCATTTACTAATAGTTACATTTATTCTGTGAAAATCAGTTCAAGTGCCCAATTTCAAGCCCTCACAATTGACTCAGAAATAATCAGGTTTCCACAAAAAGCAGTCAGATATGTGTTTGCAGATAACACATCAGTTTTCTGGCATAGAACTCTTCACTAGAAACAAGTGATTTTATCCTAAATTAGCATGCAGTAAATGCATCTGCTCTCTACTCAAAAATTAATACAAGTACTTCATGTGAACTGAGAAACAACTACTTTGCAAAATCAGAAAAAAAAAGTAAACTTCATTTTGTGTGTGTGTGAATGGAAGGAATGAAATTAAGAATTCCTTCAACATTTGCAACCTGAATTTTATAAATACTGAACCATCTCATTAAATGACCAGTACTGGAAAAGTTACTTAACTTGAAATATTTATTCATTAGGAATATTTAGAAAGCATAAGATATTTTTACCAGACTTTGAGAATAAGAGTTTACAGCACTGGAGCTGCCAGTTCCTGATGCCATCTGGGTGCTGTGCTGAGAATTTGTGAAGACTAGGGCTTGGCCAAAGGTCTGTTGCTGGGGAGCCTCAAATGAGTTGCCTTCTGTCTCTTGGGTAAAGGTCACAGGCTTTTCGGGCTTCTGAAGCAGTGTTACCAAATCAATGCTATAAGACAAAGCAAAGTTTGGCTGGAATAAACATGATGATTAGACTGTGCTGAAACTGAAGAAAGCACTAAGGCTGCCATACCAGCAACAGAATTATTAATGATGAACAGTCTTTTCAAATATTGCTTGCCTGCCATACAAGAGATAGAATAGAGGTTTTTGCCAGAAAATAAAATTCTGCTAGCTGAAACTTACCACTACAGCTAGAATATAAATTCTTTGCTCTCATTTAAAACATTATCAAATTTATAACATCATGTATCACGTAAATAACCTATATGATTAATATAACCAAGTAACTGGAGACAAGTCATAAAAGATACATTGTGTTTAAGCTGATCCTGTCTGCCAACCCATTATATATATTGACAATCCACATTCTCTGTATATCACACTATTCCTTTAAAAAGAGCAAGGGATCAAAGTCCTACCTCTGTATGGGGTGGGTATACGGACAGTAAAGAATGAAGTCACATGCAGCAATTGAGTATGTGCTGGTATGGAAGTCACAAGAGCAGTGGAAATAAAAGCTACATTTCTCAGATAGTAGGCACATATCCAAAATTACTTTACCATACATACCTGAGCAGGATGAGAAATGTGAATTTTCTTACATTTAACATGGCCTACTAACACCTACACATGTTTAACACAGGTTTATCCAAGGAAAAGCAAAGCATTCAGACAATAAAAGAAATCTACTCAAAAAATTCTGACTTAAGTTTATCCTAAATATACCACAAGCTTGGGCTGAAGAGCTGCTTCCAGCACTTTGATTAGCATAGATTTTTTAATGTCCAAGCCTTTCTTATGGCAAGTAAAAAAACAACCAAACAACCAAAACAAAAAACCAAAAAACAATACACCAGAATTTGAGCTGATAAACTAAAATGTTTTCTAACATAAATTGAGGGACATCCACTGGAAGAATATTTGCATTAAAACAATGAACATGAGAGCATATCACAGAATAGTTAGGGTTGAAAGGGACCTGTGGAGATCACCTAGTCCAATCCCCCTGCCACATCACCTTTAAGAAGGAAAGGAATGGAATATAAACTGTAAGCCGACACCATGCCTCCTCCAGGTCACAACCATGTTATAATGAAAATTTTGCTGCAGTCTGAAGTATAGCAGAACAGCTGTATCAGGATGTTTGGGACCATTAGGCCATCTAGTTTTCAGATTTCATGCTATCCAACTACAGAAGTCTTCATCATACAACCTTAACATGCTCTCTGAGGCTAATGCAGGCAGCTGATTCCACATAATTGGCCAGGCATTTGGTGAAGACGAAGACAAGCAAAGGCAGCAACTGCCATATTTTCCGTTCTCTATCTGAACTCTATATCATCAGTTAAGGCAAGTAATTGTGATGGCAAGAAGGTGATTTTCCTGGTAAGCAACACAAGCTTTTCTGTCAACATATTTGTCAAAGCACTACATTCTGAATACTTTCTACATCTACAGGGGGCAGGGTTTTCATTTTCTGGACAGCAAAGCCAGAGCTTCCTTTTCAACAACAGCAGCACAGTTTTCTTACCAGCTACTTTTGTTCCTGCCAGTAAGCAGTCTTTGTGCAGAAGCCAGTATTATGTTCATGGATTTGGTAAGTTTGGCTCCACTTCTGTAGTCAGTAATAGGTAACACTGTATTGGTTTTGCATGGCCTGGTTTTTGGTAGCAGGGGGGCCACAGAGGTGGCTCCTGTGAGAAGCTCCTGGAAGCTTCCACCATGCCCAGCAGAGCCAGTGGCTGATGGCTCTGAAAGATGGACATGCTGCTGGCCAAAACTGGGCCAATGAGAGAGGTTGGTAACGCCTCTGTGATGACATATTTAAGAAGAAAATCAAAACAAAGTCACACAGTTTTGCTTCTAGTCAGAGAAGAGAAGGAGGTGAGAACATGTGAGGGAAAACAACATGGTGACACCAAGGTCAGTGAAGAAGGAGGGGNCCCACGTTGGAGAGGTTTGTGGAGAACTGTCTCACATGGGAGGGACCCCATGGTCTCACAGGGGAAGGACTCCTCTCCCGGAGCAGTGGAAGAGAATCTCAGTGATGAACTGACCAAAACTCCCACTCCCTGTCTCCCTGCGCTGTTGGTGGGAAGGAGGGAGGAGCTGGGGGGGAAAAGGTGTTTTAAGGGCTTATTTTACTTCTCATTATCCTCCTCTGATTCTAATAGTAATAAATTCACTTTGTACCTCTAAGCCGAGCCCGTTTTGCCCTTGGAGTGTTTTCTCCTGGTCCTTATCTCAACTCATGAACCCTTCATTAATTTTTTTTTCTTTCTCTCCTCTGCCCAGCTGTGGCAGGGGAGGGTGAGCGAGTGACTCTTGTGGGTGCCTGGCATTGGGCCAGCATCAAACCACGACACACAGGAACCCACAAAAGCAAGACTCACAATTTTGAAACTAGCTTGACCAATCTCTGACCAAGGCTGCCCTGTGTTTCAGTCAACATTTTATATGTGCAAGCTAGCATTGCTTCAACAAGCAGCAAGTTTTTAAGGTATAGGGAAACTGTGGAAGAAGAGCTTACCTTTGCCTAGGAGTCAGATGATTCTCAGCTGGAACAGAGGAAGCAGTGAAGACTTTTGTTTCAGAAAGCTGAAAAAGTATGTGTGGGGGAGAGTTATTTTAATCATACACATGCTCACACTTCAGTACTGTGACATCTTCAGAAATTCCATCTTGGTCATGCACTTTTAAGATAAAAGTAAAGTCAAACTATCATTACAACCAGTGATGCTGCAGCTCTGCTTAAAAAGACAAAAACGTAGTCAAACTTCAACAGTCTTCACAGAATCAAGTACCAATTTAATTAAAGTGTTAGGAAATTTGATCCACTTAACACTGAATGGTATACTAATGTAACTACATCAGTTTGGGAAACAGTTTAACTGAAAACTATACCAGTAGAAAGTAATTAATGTGACAGCTGGTATATCATCAGTATGCAGACATAATTTAGGACTCCATAGAGCAGCTCTGATAAATCGTGTTGCAGAAGTCTAACACATGGCACCATTCCCACTCATTTCATGTATCTCTGTTTTACATTTCAGCTCATATCACCAGTGGAGGCAGGTTTGCACTCAGGTATGTACAGTAAACTAGCATTCATGGTTCCTTCTTGGCACTTCTGCTAGGGGTGGAAAAACCATCTTAAACAGATTGCTCTGCAAGCATGAGTTTGAAAACAATAAAGGGAGAACTATGTAATTGCTTATACTAGTATAACAAGTCAAACCATCCGCAGCAGAAAACTGTACTGCTTCCACCATGCTGTTACAATAAAGATAGATACTTGCACGGGTAGCTGGGGAGGGGGAGCTGGTTGGTTGGCATTTTTGGGGGGAAAGGGGGTGATTTTGGTTTGTAGGGGGGTTGGTTGTTTCCTGTTTGGGATTTTTTTAAATAGCTTTTCTTTTTAGAAGAATAGTAGTTAAACAACTACAGCTTCCTACGGCTAATTCATTTCTATTGACAAGAATACTTGCAAACCAGAATGAGACTTAAGCCAGTACAGGTTTGGTTTAAGGCAGAGATATGACTGTATAATGGTTATATTTTAAATTAAATTTGCACAAAATCACCCTTAACTACTTTGGTGTAGCTCTGCATTTAGACTAAAGAATAACCGACCTATTCAAACATGCACAAAGAATCCCTTTAGAATGTGACATTTGAATGTAGCTCTTCCAGGAAATTATGCATTTTTAATTGCCAGCAGCCCAGTTTAAAGGACATCACAGACATGAGGCAATATCATCTGCCATGCCACAGGCAGCTCTACTGAAAGCACATATGTCCCTGTATATGGTCATCTGGGATTCTTCTATGAAACATTTGATTTAAGCAGGATGCAGAAGGTCTGACTGGGAGCAAATCGCTTACTACTCAAAGTTCAAATGTTTCATGTGCTCTCCCCTATCACTACACTGGGTCATGAAAAAATGAGTACCACCACAATTCCTCCCTTCATTTCCTTCCCTTCCTGCTAATACAACATATTTTAATACCATCTTTCTGGAACACAACTCTGTCCTATGCATAATGCTGCCAGCCTGCAACTCTATGTACTGACCAAAACAAAGAAGATTCAGCTCAAGCATACTTCCAATTTAAAAGGTTGTTTCTCTATTGCTCAGCTCTTTCCCCACCATACGTGTTATTTTAGAACAACATGTACTGTACTTTCTGTGGTGTTATGAGACTCCTGCATTATATGGCACAAGGAGGTCAGCTAATGGCACAAGCAGCAGCTTATGGTTTGCAATCTCTTGGTTAAATAGCAAATTCTTTGTAATGTCAAAAGTTTCTTATTCTCACAAAACCCGGGATAAGACGAACCATGGCCAAAACACTGATGAATCCTGAAAACTAAGCAAATCGAGGAGCCTGAAGATATCTGTGACAATGCAAAAGCATGCTTGACGTGAGAGAGGAAATGTTCTCTTCAAGTGAACCAGCATGCAAAATAGACATCTCCAGCTACCAGCTTGGCTACATTGAAGTTTATACTACACTCTGCAGCAAACTCACTGCCACAAGCTCAAATCAAACACCTAATTCAAAAGTCTGATGGGATTACAGCATTTGTCCAAACACATACTTTGTGCAGCAGCAGCTTGAAAGCTTTATTACACAGATGTATTTAGTATTTCTTAGAAGTAATATCAGGTCCTAACAAAGTTATTTATGCTCACTGTACACTACACTCCCAAATCTTTCACTGAGGCTCTGGCATCTTCCCAGAACTGAATGAACAGTTGTGAACCATTTGCAAGCAGCAGCCTCACAATGGTATTTCTTCCATCTGCAGTGAAATGTCTATGCTTTTCAGCTCCTGTTTCTATGATAAAAATCATCCTCCAATCACCAAACACAATATATTTAACAACTAAGCTACCAGTTCCTATGGCCAGTTGATAAGTGAGGACCACAAGAAAATATACTCTGGCATACTCATAAAAACTCAACAGCAACAAATCAGAAATAACAAAACCTTATTAGTGTTTTGATATGATGTACTGAAGTTAAAGAAATTAAAACAAGTTCTTGTGCTGCTTCCTGGTAAAGGAAACACTCCCACTAATTTTTTTTTTTTAGTGTTGCCATTGTTTCAAATAAAAACTAAAACTACCAATATTATGCAGAAAATGTTTTCCTTCATCCACTTTCAAGCAATTTGTATGTATTCTATTTCTTCCTTTCTGATAGTTTCTGTAATTAAACTTAATTTTATTTAGCCAGAAGAATAAGATCACAATTTTAAGAGGAAAACCCAGAGCCATCTACAGTACCTCAATATTTGTCTGGTCCTTCATTGTCCATACAACCTCCGATTTTCACTGCAAGGAGTTTCCTCTATGTAATAGCATGCTGACAACATACTATACTTGCTCAATACTCACTACTAAAGATAAATACCAGACAGGACTATTAAATCACAGAAATCAATTAATTCTTAGGTCAAACAACATGAAATTTCAGTCACCTGCACCTAACTTATACTTGACTAGGGAACACCACATTTAAATAAAAATATTCTTCAAAAAAACACCTGGTCTTTACCTGCAGACAGCAAATACATCAGCTTCCTTGGTTGTTTCAATCATTAGTCATGCTGCTAGAATTGTTTATAATACATTTAAATGCATGGCTCCCTTTCCCAGCCACAGGTTCATATTATGCCTTTTTCTGCTAGACTAAAACAAGAACCCATTATATGCTAATAAAGTGACCTGTTCAGATTCAGTAAACTAAAAATCTCACTCTCAAACACCAATGCTATCAGTAAATATTTTCAGCTATTTTCCACATTTTTTGTTTTGTAAAAGCAATGAATAATTGGATGCAGTATTTCAGAATCAAGTTCAGGGGAGTCCACATACTGAAATATAAATCAAGAATGATTTAAGAGACAGGGAAGAGTGACTACAGGCAAAAAGACTACAACAGGGTTTTTTTGCCATAGCAACAGTCCTTTAGGACATCATGCTGAGCTGTTCTTTTTTCATCATCTGCTACAATGCTGAAAATTTTTCAGTTGCTGCTTTCCAGACACCGGCCATTTGTTCTGGAGGTATGCCTTTATTCCTATAAAACAAATGGGCACTTGGCTTTATTAAAGTATTTTTCATTTGAATGGGTCAAGTCTAGCAGAGGTTCAGATTTCTGTATGACTGGATTACTTTTAGTAGCCATTCCAATATTTTTTTTTATTTCTCACAAATTTTATTCAGCAGTGATCTTATTACTTCCAAATCATTGATAAAGACACTAGATGGCATCTGGCCTGGAACTGGATTATTTTATAGCCCTCCTAGAAATGCCCATGTTCAATAAGGGCCCTCCTGCAAAAGATTTATTGGCTAAAACTTTCATGGAAGATTTCAACCCACTTAATGTGTTTCATGATAGCATGTAATTATATTTAGAACAAAAGATGTAGATCAAATCTCTTACAAGGACATACTCTATCTTTGCAGTTAACTTGAAATTTACTTAAAGACCAATAACAGGTTTATTTGAAGTGGACCTATTTTCATACAACTACACTGAATGGCACAAGGTGCATTCTAACGCTTCCTTTTCTTTTTTTAATCAAATGAATCAATTTTACTTTATTTTTTCCCCAGGGATGTTTTGGGCTAATTTGCCTGCAGCTCACTATTTCATTCACTCTTTCTGAACATCAGCACATGAATAACTTTTGCCTAGGTTACAGGGATTTTTCCAGCACACGAAAATTAATAAAAATTAACAACAGGCTAGAGATTTCATTTGCTGTCCCTTCAAGATTCATGTACAAATTACTCGGGTTTGATAGTTAATTACCTAACCAGCATTGCTCAACATCCCTCCTGTATCACAAATGCTACATTGTACCAGCAAACAGGGGTAAGACCAAGGCCATAAATTTTCAGTATCCTTAGCCCTTAGTTTACTTCTAGCATATACTGCAGAAATAGAGGACAGGTTTAAAGAAGCTGCCAACTTTTGCTGACAGTAACTGATACAGAAAACCTATGAATTTTAGAACTTCTTTTCATTTTCTCGAAAGACATGTCCCTCTCATTAGGTAAGGATGGAGCATTCATATCTGTTATTTGAAACACTCACACATTTCTAGGGATAACACTGACATGCCACCCTAGAGGAGGAGGCAAAAGGGATGACTTCTGAGACAATCTTAGTCTTCTGAAAATAAACTTGAAATGGATGTTCCTATAAAAGATTAAAGACTTCTTAAAAGCTATGTTTTCCTTTCCATATTTCTTGCTATCTAGTTTGCTTTCTGAACTACTTAAGCTTTAATACAATAGCTGAAACCTTAAAATCATAAATGCGAATTTCATGCATGATGATCACAAATGCCAAATATTTTGCAGACATGAAGACATCTCCTGCCTGTTAAAGAATGAGAACCCAAATTCTTGTAAGTACTTTACACAACACATCATGATGAAACAACAGGAATGAAGCAATTAAGTGCCAACTTCAGCATATTACTAGCTCCTTTTTTAAGATTATGAACATGAAGTGGTCTAAGTGGAACAATTACGCAGATTTAAAACAAAAAACATCAAATGAGGAGTCTAAAGTTGATAGTAAACTTCAGCACTTAATTACATAAGTCTTGTGATAATATGGCTTTAAATCCTTACATAATAGGGGGAAGTATGTGGTTAACACCCACCAGCATTGAGCAGGGGAGAATTATAATTCACAAATACTTAATTTGGGATAAAACTTAACATTTGATTATCTATGTATTGTCCACCAAGAAAAAAATAAATTAATATTTCTTGATTCAATTTTATTCTAAAAATAAGCTTATATAAATATATATATTTTAAACAGGAATTGCAGCAAAAAACACAATAAGAAATATCACTGCATGCATACAAAGTATTACTTCAAACATTCAGCTTTTGAAGACAACACAGAAACTCTGAAAAGGGCAAATAATCAATCGGTCTACCTAACAAGGCACACTTACATCCTCATTCCAATCTTCTGCAGTCCACTCTTCTACTGAGTTTTTCCATGCTCCTATTGGAATTAGAGGAAAAAAGTTACAAGCTAAAAGCACAATGTCATATTTCAACCATCCTGCTTTATAAGCAATCCTGTTTTCATTATTCATGGAACACAAAGCAAGGAGATAGTGGTTGGAAACATGGGAAGCCCTAGAAAACTCTTTTGCAGATTTACAATTTTGGGAGGTGGGTTTGTTTATTTTCCCATTTAATTTCTGATTTCAGGTATGTCTTAGCCACTATGGTACCAGACATAATTTGCATGAACGCATGTCTGTACCCAGTGATTAATTGCAAACACTGGAAGAACTTCCTCTTACGACAGTGAGAGGTTACTCAGCCCTCCCATGGGATCTCCCAGTTTCATGCATAAATTCATACAGAGCTTGAACAAAACATGACCACAACACCTCTACCATCCATAATCCTACTGTCAACATACTCAAATTCAAGACCTAAACTATCCCCCTGGAGACTCCTTTCCAACATCTTAACTCTCTCCTCGGGGCAAAATAAGCCAAATACGTTCCCCTGAGAGAGCAATTTTCTTTTAAAACATATAATTGATATAATGACAGCAGAAGAGTCAATAGCTTCCAATCTAGCTGCAAAGCACTTCGTACCGTAACTTGTCGCAGTTTATTTGGCAAACGCTGGAGGACAGCACATAGCCCACAGCATCTAGCAACAGGAAAACTACAGAAAACAATCCTACAGATGCAAAAACCTGATCCATCCAGGCAGTTGTTTCATTGTAGAAGGCAATCAGGCTGGTCAAGCATGATTTCCCTTTAGTGAATCTGTGCTGACTGCTCCAGATCACCTTCTTGTCCTCCATATGGGTAGAGATGGCCTCCAGAATGAGGGCTCCATCACCTTTCCAGGGACTGAGGTGAGGCTGACTGGCCGGTAGCTCCCTGGGTCCTCCTTCTTGCCCTTTTTGAAGACCAGGGTGACATTTGCTTTCTTCCAGTCCTCAGGCACCTCTCCTGATCTCCACGACCTTTCAAAGATGAT